>VDFB02058242.1:412123179-412148846 GCA_007258455.2 Sequoia sempervirens
TCTACTAACAAGGAAGGGTATTCTAAGAGATCCTACATAAAAATTAAAGAGAAATGAAAGAAACAAGGTTACTCAATGTAGCTACACCTTGTGCACAAGGATATCCCAATTGTTTAACACTAGTTACCCCTTGTGTTAACCTATTAGACTTGTAGATTTGGGATCTCTAAAAAGTAGATAAACTAACCTAGTTTAACATGGTTAAACAATAAATATTTAATCAATAAAATTTTCCCAAAGATGTAGATCAATTCTAACTTGCCAATGACCTATATAACTAATTATTCTAGTTGATGCCTATTCTATTGGAGACAACCAAAGGTTAAAAAAGTATGCAAAAATTGAACACAAATTTTCACCAAGTGAACCAAAATTCATGTAAGAACCTAATTAATCTAGTTGCAAATTCATCCTAGATATGTTCAATAATAGATAAAATACTTAAATATCCATGAATGAATCATTGCATCCCTTATGTATATCTCAAAAAACACATTTACATCTAGTGAATAGGCATTCCTTCACTAAGAAGCCCACACCTAACATTAAAAATTAATAATAGATAAATGAGAGATCAACAAAAGTGACTTAAAAGCACCACAATTGTTACTCCCAAATATAAAATGCTACCCACAGATAACTTATCCCTACAAAGTGATTTCCCTCTTAATAATAATTCATAGAAATTTACATCCAAATATTTACATAATTTATTAACCTAGACACTATTATTGTCACCAAAGAGTATTCAACAAATACTTGGATAAATAAATTCGGTAAAGAGATCAATAATCCAAGGAAAAAATACCTTTTATACTACGTAGAAATAACTTGAAATATTGGATTCACAATAATTATCCTTAATTAGATCATGGGTGTGTATACTCACAATAGAATAGTGGTTTGCAATAAGAAACCAACTCCCAAGATAATTTGGTACTTGTAGCCACAAATAAGAAACTTTTGGAGAATCATGATGTTCAATTAAGCTTATAAGCACACCCCTTGGAGATTCCACACAAATATAGGTTGCCTCCATAGGTTTGTATGCTACTCAAAGTTTAATATTCACTATGGGACACATCAAACTTAACAAGTTTGAGCTCTCTAGGAAAATCAATAGTTAGTAAATCCCATTGTTGGCACCATGCATGCCTTCTATTAGTATGTGAACTTGTGGCATGAGATAATTCCTTAAAATCAACAAGAATTCTATTAAAAATATTATTATATGATGATGCATCTTCTCCTTCAATATTTCTTCTAGCACAGTGCAAAGTCCATGTGATAGTTTGTTACATGTATGTTTTTGTCACTTGACACTCACTTTAAAACAAATTGTCTCTTTTAAAATCCATGTAGGGGAGTGACCTTGGGTTGCAACATGGTTTTCCAACATCGAAGCACACATATTCCACCTCTTTAGTAGTTACCTCTAGTTAATAGATTGGTGTTCCATATAGTAAGTTGTTAATATTTAGCCAAACAAACTCAACCAATCCTCCAACATTGGCATATTCACATGGTCTACATTAAATACTTCCATTATTATGTCACCTCCTTTTTCCATGTGTCAAATAGGTCAGCCTAGCTCTAATGTGGCTAGTGCAACTTTGTGTCATTTCTTGTATCTCTCCCTATGCTATGTACACTAAACATTAACATTAGTAGTCTCCATTCTATTTTCCACTTATTCTTATGAATAACCCTCATTCATACACCCCTTTTGCATGGAAGGTGATAACTCCATGGTGAAATTTTCCACACTTCTCCACTAGCATCATTTTCAACCATAAAACAATTTTCTTTAGGAACTTGTATTGGATGGGTGTTAGGAAATTATGGAGCATTTCTTTGGTGGATATATAAGTGATGACTACAAATTGATAATGTGCAAATAAATTGTGCCTTTGATAAAGGTGTCAATACATTTGTTCATATTAGATTTGCACACTTCAATAGGACAATCAATTCTTATGTCCATGAAACTTAGCTCTACTGTTCATTTTGGTGTTGTCTAAGCCAATCAAACATCAATTCAAAAAATGTGTTTAGGAGGCTCAACCCATAATTCCTCCTTCTCCTTCTCACACCATTGTTGAATCTTGGCTACCATAGGGATCTCTTTAGCAATGAAACCCTTTATTCTACTTGTGTACCATTTACAAATCACATCCCACATTTGTAAAGAACATAGTCTCAGCAATTTCAATATATAAATTTTAAACATATATACAGCTACACACACATATATATATATATATATATTTAATTATATATATATATATATTTTGGAGTATATTCATATCTAATTCCGTTACAGACTGCAGGCGGCGGTTTCTATACAGCAAATACAAATCAAAAAATGAGTATGAGTTCGCAGGTTTCAGGTTTGCTATATTCAAAGAAAAGATAAACATATTATATTTATATTATTTACATTAAGTACTATGCAAAACATATTTAATGAATAATCATCTCAGCATTCCTTGCAGCCTGATCTTTCAATCGCATATATTTATATTTAAATTACTTACACAGAATTTCTATCTTACAGATAGAAGCTATCTCAATCAATTGGAGATTTTTAAATAACTATAACCATGCAGTCCCTGCAGCTAATACACAAAAGTATAAATTTACAGTCACAAATATTCTGTTAAATTTTGACAATGTATTGTATATATACATACAAATTAATATCACATAGAGAGATTAAAAAAAACGTAATCATAACTATGTCAGCGAAAGCTTGAAGGCAAGTTTCAGAATTAAGTGGGTTGTAAGGCCAACAAATTCAAAGAAGGAAACTTCAAATTTAAGTGATAGAGTTTATAATCTCACAAAGGAGAATGGAAGGCGGCGGTTTAGAGGGAGGCGGCTGCTGTGGGAGGGGCAGCGCCCTCTCCACAGGCCGCGGCCTGTGGAGAGGTCGCTGGCCTCTCCCCAGCACTGCACCTCTACAGCCATAGGCTGTAAATTTAATTCAAAATCTTTAGTATATTTTAAAATCAGCTTCTTTTAGTTTGAAAATAGTATTTCCTCAATAAAGTCGATTCAATATAGGATAGCCGAGCAATGACTGTATTTGTATTGATTCGATATAATTTATCTAGTATATACAATTAATTAATTATATATATATATATATATATATTTTAAGAAAAACAATTCAGAGGCTCAGCCATGATAAAGAATTTACACACAAATCTATTTAACATTTTAACATTGAATGCACAATTACAAAGAAAAACAGAATTTTCAATCTTCCACACACTAAAAAATTTATCATTACACAATCTCAAATTAAATTCATTGGAAAATAATTTTAAAAGAAACTTGGAAAGAACACTATCTAATTTCCCTGTTCTTGTTCAACTATTGTTTTGCATTAAGAGTGATAGAGAAAGAAAATTATGAATCTGTAATTCATAATGAATTCTCTTGTTTTTGAAAATAAGAGTTTTTATAAACTTTTTATTTCTTTCTTCCTCTCTTTTTCAGCTTTATTTTGCTTTGTTTTTTGTTTTATTTTCTAATTTTTAACAACTTCTCTTGTTTTTTCTATTTTTTTATTGTTTTTCTATTCAATTTGTTTTTGAAAATCTTCCTATTTTCCATTTTATTCTAAGTTTTCCAATAAATCTAATTTTAAAAGAAAGCAAGATTTATTGCTATGCTCACAATTATCTTCAAATAACTAAATAAATAATATTTAATTTTCAAAGAATTAATAAAAGTAAAATAAAAACAGTTATTTTATTTCCTTGCACTTTTAATTTACCATTAATTAATTTTAATTAACAATTATAAAACAAAGACAAAAATAAACAATTAACTAAATATTAATTCCTAAATGCAACTACATGTTACTAAGTGCGTGTGTGCGAGAGTATCTGTTTCATCTTAACCCTGCTAGATGGCTAACCTCCTCTACCTTAACCACCCTCTTGGTCTTCGACAACCTGCATCTCATGTAAACTCAGGCACCCATTAATAGATTAGTGTCCAAAAAATATAAATCAAAGAAATACAACTCATCATTCAAATATATCATTTTCTATGTTATATCATTTGAATTTAAATAATAATCATCGCATTTCATTTTTCGAAAATAAAATAACATTCATTTATTCTTTCATTCAAATATCACACATTTACTCTACCACACATTCATATTTCAATTCTATATAAAGTAAAATCAAGCGATATCAAAGTTTGAGATGTGACATCCTTCCCCACTTGGAAGAGACATCGTCTCGATGTCTTATTACAAACATCTACAAAACATAGTTTGAAACAACCAATATATAAAAGAGTCATAATAAGCATAAAATAGAAAGTATGCTAGAGTTTCAAATGCGGAAAAGATCTATCTATATCTTTTGCATTTTCCCAAGTGGCACTATCCACCGAATATTGGTCCCACTGGACCCTATACTGCACAACATCTCGGTTTCGCAACTTAACGTTGCGCTTCTCCAAAATCCTGGTGGGCTCCACTAGCACCACCTCCGAATCCTGAACCTACAATGCACGCCAATCAAGGATATGAGTAACAGCTGGATGGTATGGCTTGAGTACAGAAACATGGAAGACATTATGTATACAGGAGAGAGTCGGAAGTAGAGCAAGCCTATAAGCAATTGGATTGATGACTTCCAAAATGTCAAACGGCCCAACATATCTGGGGGCAAGCTTAGAGTTCTTGTCGAAAGAGATTGAACTCTTCTGCGGTCGAACCCTTAGGAAGACCTTATCTCCCACTAAAAACTATCTAAAGGTTCGGTTCCTATCTGCTAAACTCTTCTGACGATCTAAAGCTTGTTTCAATTTTTCCTTGATTAGCTTTATCTGATCCTCCATTTCTCTCAACATTTCTGGCCCAATAACAATCCAGTCTTCCACCTTATCCCAGCTGATAGGTGTACGACATTTACGACCATACAAAGCCTCAAATGGTGCCATTCCTAGAGAGGTGTGATATGAATTATTATATGCGAACTCCACTAAAGGTAGATACTCCTCCCACTAATGTTGTTGATCCATATAGTACATCCTAAGGAGATCCTCCACTACCTGATTCACCCTCTCAGTCTAACTATCGGTCTCTAGATGATAAGTTGAGCTAAAGTTTAATTTCGTTCCCAAAGAAGCATTCAATGTCGTCCAGAACCTAGAAGTCATACGAGTGTCGTAATCAGAGATGATCGTCTCTGGCACTCCGTGCAATCAAAAAATTTCCTATACAAACTTCTTCGCTAAGACCAATGAGCTATCCTTAAGATTCCCAGGGATGAAGTGAGCTACTTTTGTCAATTTATCAACCACAACTAAGATAACATCATGTTGATTCTTGGTCATAGGCAACCCCTGAATAAAATCCATAGTGATTACCTGCCATTTATATTCTAGCACCCTATGTGGGTATAGAAGTCCTGCCGGATGTCGGATGCACATGTTCAGCCTTAACTCGCTAACATTCCAAGCATTGGGCTACAAAAGCAATTACATATCTCCTAAGTCTTGGCCAGAAATACAATGGTCTAAGTCCCTCCATCATTTTCGTTACACCAGGGTGCCCTGAATACGGTGCATTATGGAAGTCTGTTAACACCAACTCCCTCAATCCCTTCACATTAGGAACATAGATTCGTCCTTGGTACCTTAAAATTCCATCAGTCTCAAACAAATAGCCATCATATCGACGATCTGAAAGGTTTTGCTCTAGGGCTTGTTTCACTCTAACATGATGCTCATCTCCTGATAAATCTTGGATCACCTGTTGTTTGAAATTTGACCTTATAGTAACCATAGCTGCAAGATGTCTTCTCCTGCTTAGGGCATCTACAACTCTATTTTCTTTCCCTTTTATATATTCTATGCTAAAGTCATACTCACTCAAAAACTCCAACCATCGTCTTTGTCGAGCATTCAAGATGGGCTAAGTGAAAATATATTGTAATCTCGAATGATCTGTCTTTAATTCAAAAGGCTTCCCTAAAAGGTAATGCCTCCACTTTTGAAGCGCATGCACTATGGCAGCCAACTCCAAATCGTGTGGTGCATAGTTCAATTCGTGTTGTTTTAGTTTCCTAGACTCGTATGCCACCACCTGTCCTTCCTACATAAGCACTGCTCATATACCTTCTCATGAGGCATCTGTTATCATTGTAAAATGCCCATTTGGATCCAGCACAATCAAAATAGGTGCAGAGCTAAGTTTCTCCTTTAGTGTCTGAAAAGCCTTCTCACACTTATCACTCCATTCAAATTTCTTTCCTTTCTTTTGGAGTGCAATGATGGGTGTTGCAATGGTTGAGAACCCCTGAACAAATTTCCTACAATAGTCGGCAAGTCCCATAAAGTTGCGGACTTCAGAAACATTTTGTGGTGTTGGCCACTCCATGATTGCCTTTATCTCATCTGGGTCCACTGCTATCCCTTCAGCTGAAATAACATGTCCCAAATAGTGCACCTTAGTCTGGTAGAATGTACACTTAGACATTTTTCCATAAAGCTTGTGGTCCCTCAAGCATTGCAACACTATCCTCAGATGTTTATCATGCTCTTCCTCTGACTTAGAATATATTAAGATATCATCCAGGAAAACTAGCACAAACTCATCCAGGCAGTCTCGAAAGATGTTGTTCATCAAATTCATAAAAATTGTCAGGGCATTAGTTAGCCCAAACGGTAACACCATAAACTCATAGTGCCTGTATCTGGTCCTGAAAGTAGTTTTGAAAATGTCCTCATCTTTAATCCTTAGCTGATGGTATCCCGATCGCAGATCAATCTTCGAGAATACCTTAGCCCCTTTCATCTGATCAAATAGTTCATCTATCCTAGGAAGTGGATACTTATTTTTGATGGTAACCTTATTAAGCATTTTGTAATCAATACACAGGCTTAAGGTCTTGTCCTTCTTCTTTACAAATATAACAGGTGCTCCCCATGGAGACACACTTGGCCTGATAAATCCCTAGTTAAGTAACTCTTGCAACTGGGCCTTCAACTCATACAATTCAGTAGTGTTCATCCTGTATGGTGCCCTTGATTGAGGCTCAATTCCAGGTAACAAGTAAATTGAGAAGTCAAACTCTCATTTAGGTGGTAGCTCAGTCAATTCATTAGGAAAAACATCTTGAAATTCCTTCAGAATAGGATGATCATTAGCCGATGATTCTGAGCCATCCAAATCCCTGACCTTTATTGCATAGATAGTGCACCCTTTTCTATGAGCCTTCTTTAACTGCATGGCAGAGATCTGCCTGAGTTCTAGGGGCTTCTTTAAACCATGAATTTCAACATGATTACCCTGATCATCTAAGCATTTCATTGTTTTCTCTTCACAATCAACAATGGACTTATGCTCAGTTAACCAATTAATTCCCAAGATTACATCATACGACCCTAGGGGTGCTACATACAAGTTAATCTGTGTCTCAAAGCTGGGAAGTTCAAGTTCGCTGCTGGCTAGACATTGCTCTACTATTCTCTCTTCCCTGTTCCCATATTGAGCCTTCCATGATTTAGACATATATCCCGGCTTAACAAGTAATTTTGAAATAACATGAGGATCCACAAAACACTTAGTGGCTCCTGTATCAATTAAGATGGAAATAGGATATCCAAAAAGCTTACTCGTGAACTTGATTGGTGTAGCCTGGAAGTCAACTTGGCTATTATCAACAGCCGCATGGATGTGATGTTGGTTCCTGTTCTTCTGATTATTCGCTCTTTGAGGACACACACTGGCATAGTGCTCACCACCGCATATGTAACAACGTCCGCGGGGTGCTCTGGGTCTATCTAAAGCATATCTCCTGTTATTGTTGTTATTATTGTTGTAATTTGTCCTCTTGTTGTTTTGATTCCCATCATTGCAATCTTGAGAATTGTTACCCCTCTTGAGATTCTTGATCTGACGGTTGTTGTTATTGCCCTGATTGCTTTTATTCTGATTACGATTATTCGGATTGTTTCTTGTGACTTCTTGTTACCATACTTAGCCTCTCTACTCTTTTTGTAGTTTGCAACCTGTTGTAACTTCTGCTCCTGCTTGGTTGCTTTCTCAAAAGCTTCATCCATGGTGGAAGGATTATGAATGTCTACTTCAGCTCCAATTTGAGGCCTAAGACCCAAGATGAATTTATGAATCCGAAAGCTCTTGTCAAGTTGATACTGGGGTACATATTTGAGCAAGTGGGAAATTTTTTCCCAATATTGAGTTACTGTCATTCCCCCTTGAGTGAGAGTGTCGAATTCAGTTATCTTTTTGTCAAAGTACGACTGTGGTAGCCACCTTTTTTTGAACAGCTACAAAAATTGTTCCCAAGTCACCTTGCCATCTCGTTCTCCCACCAAGTGGCAGCTTCACCTGAGAGTTGATATGATCCCCATTCAGCCTTAGTTTCATTAGATAGATTTCGTAGGGCAAAATACTTCTCCATCTCAATCACCCATGCTTCTGCTCCATCCCCAAAGGTTTTTCCATCAAATTTTGGTGGGGTGACCTTCTTGAGGTCCTTTCCCAACTCTTCAGCTACCTTGCTTAGGTTTCCTTCATACTCAGACTATTCTCCATTTGATTCATTTCTGTTTCCGCCAAAGTTCGGCCCCGATGGACCTGTTTGTCTTGCTTGCTCCAGACTGTCAATCTTGGTCCCTTGTTGAGTCAGTAGGGCTATGATCTGATCCAATCTATCATTCAAATCACCACGAGATCCACCTCCACGTTGATAAGTTCTAAAATCCATCAGAATTACTCTGGAACACATAACATTAAGCGCAATTAGGCGTAGGTCCTAGAGTTTAACCTAGATGCTCTGATACCAAATGTAAAGAACATATTCTCAGCAATTTCAATATATAAATTTTAAACATATATACAGCTACACACACACATATATATTTAATTATATATATATTGGAGTATATCCATATCTAATTCTGTTACAGACTGCAGGCGGCGGTTTCTATACAACAAATACAAATCAGAAAATGAGTATCAGTTCGCAGGTTTCAGGTTTGTTATATTCTTGAAAAGAAAAGATAAACAAATTATATTTATATTATTTACGTTGAGTACTATGCAAAATAGATTTAATGAATAATCATCTCAACATTCCTTGCAGCTAGATCTTTCAATCGCATATATTTATATATGTATTTATATTTAAATTACTTACACAGAATTTATATCTTACAGATAGAAGTTATCTCAATCAATTGGAGATTTTTAAATAACTATAACCATGCAGTCCCTGCAGCTAATACACAACAGTATAAATTTACAGTCACAAATCTTCTGTTAAATTTTGACAATGTATTGTATATATACATACAGATTAATATCACATAGAGAGATAACAAAACGTAATCATAACTATGTCAACGAAAGCTTGAAGGAAAGTTTCAGAATTAAGTGGGTTGTAAGGCTAGCAAATTCAAAGAAGGAAGCTTCAAATTTAAGTGATAGAGTTTATAATCTCACAAAGGAGAATGGAAGGCGGCGGTTTAGAGGGAGGCGGCTGCTGTGGGAGGGGCAACGCCCTCTCCACAGGCTACGGCCTGTGGAGAGGTCGTTGGCCTCTCCCCATTACTGCACCTCTACAACCATAGGCTATAAATTTAATTCAAAATCTTTAGTATATTTTAAAATCAGCTTCCTTTAGTTTGAAAACAATATTTCGTCAATAAAATCGATTCAATATAGGATAGCCGAGCAATGACCATATTTGTATTGATTCAATATAATTTATCCAACATATACAATTATATATATAAGCAATTCAGAGGCTCAACCATGATAAAGAATTTACACACAGATCTATTTAACATTTTAACATTGAATGCACAATTACAAAGAAAAACATAATTTTCAGTCTTCCACACACTAAAATTTATCATTACACAATCTGAAATTAAATTCATTGGAAAAGAATTTTAAAAGAAACCTGGAAAGAACGCTATCCCAGATGATTTGCTACTTGATCTTCTGTCCACCACCGTTTTGTTCTTCTTTTCCCAAAAATTCTCTAATTTCCCTATTCTTGTTCAACTATTGTTTTGCAGCAAGAGTGATAGAGAAAGAAAATTATGAATCTGTAATTCAGAATGAATTCTCTTGTTTTTGAAAATAAGAGTTTTTATAAACTTTTTATTTCTTTCTTCCTCTCTTTTCCAACTTTATTTTGCTTTGTTTTTTGTTTTGTTTTCTAATTTTTAACAACTTTTCTCTTGTTTTTCTATTTTTTTATTGTTTTTCTATCTATCAGTTTGTTTTCGAAAATATTCCCATTTTCCATTTTATTTTAAGTTTTCCAATAAATCTAATTTTAAAAGAAAGTAAGATTTATTGCTATGTTCACAATTATCTTCAAATAACTAAATAAATAATATTTAATTTTCAAAGAATCAATAAAAGTAAAATAAAAACAATTATTTTATTTCCTTTCACTTTTAATTTACCATTAATTAATTTTAATTAACAATTATAAAATAAAGACAAAAATAAACAATTAACTAAATATTAATTCCTAAATGCAACTACATGTTACTAAGTGCGTGTGTGCGAGAGTATCTGTTCCATCTTAACCCTGTCAAATGGCTAACCTCCTCTACCTTAACCACCCTCTTGGTCTTCGACAACCTGCATCTCATGTAAACTCAACACCATTAATAGATTAGTGTCCAAAAAATATAAATCAAAGAAATACAATTCATCATTCAAATATATCATTTTCTATGTTATATCATTTGAATTTGAATAATAATCATCGCATTTCATTTTTCTAAAATAAAATAACATTCATTTATTCTTTCATTCAAATATCACACACTTATTCTACCACACATTCATATTTCAGTTCTTTATAAAGTAAAATCAAGCAATATCAAAGTTTGAGACGTGACAACATTACTTGACATGGCATGTTGAGGATACAACTCAAATTTACTTAGGGTCCTAGCAATAGAACCAAAATGTTAACCATTTGTTAATGCATGCACTAGACCACGGTTACCACCTTTGTAGTTTGCATGGCTTATATTCTCTTTCACCCGAAGCATGCTTTACAAAGTTAAAGACCCTCTTGGCTATTTATGCAATGTCAAAGATAATGAAATGCTAATCTGTAAGGAAATCTAGGAGCGCATCTAGTGAAAACTCCATAACAGTAGTGCCTTTGGTAACTTTAATTTTGATTAGGTTGCCTCAAAGACACGTACAACTATGTCCTAAAGCGGAAACAGACACAGTTCATTCCTCCATTGATCCTTCTGAGAGAAGCACATGTAAATTCAACAGCAAGCAATGACAGATTCTAGAAACAGAATCAACACAGATGAAAGATAAGACATAAATCAGAACGCAAAGATTTACGTGGGGAAAATCCTCTCGGATAAAAAACCCCACACTCCAAAGATTGAGCCATTGTATTATTCAGCAACAAACGGTTACAATACAATTTCAGGCTCTTAGCCTTTTAAGAGATTACATCTTGTTCATCTGTATACAACTGGTAGCAAACACCCCCAGAGAGATCAACCATGGCATTCATGTTTAGGAGAGATTCCAACAACATAACTCTGCCTCTCTCACTCTCTGCCTTGGCCTCATGGCTTCGGCCTTTCAGCCAGCCACTCGGCCTTTCTCTATCGATCTCTCTCTGGCTTTCGGCTCTTCAGCTTCTCGGATTTTCATCCTGTCAGCTTCTTCTCTTTCTCACGCTTATCCAGAACGTCCAATGCATACATATATGCATTCGTTCTTAACAAGCTCTCTGTGAATTGGTTCAAGATCACACAACAACAATCTCCAACTCAACATCCTTATCGAAACGTAGATGTTTCCACTCCTGTGTAGATTTTTCCTTGCAAACTGTTCAGTTTCAACTGCTGCAAAAAATCCAACCACCAACCGTTTGAATTTCACTTGCTCTGATTGGTCCAAGTCGTACCACGTAGGACAGACTTCACCCGATCAATAGCAATCAATTTTTTGTCGCATGTCGGTGAGACACTAGAAGTGTCTCCCTGATGCCACAAGACCCGTTTACACGATGTCGCCAAGAGTCGTCTCCATCGGCAAGAGGTTACATCGAGTCCAGAGAGCTATTGCTAAGACTTCGCCATGTCGCTAAGACCTCACATCGAAGATCACAAGGTATTCTGAAGAGTTCATCAGTCGACAAGACTATCGCTCTTCGCCCAGACATTACACCGACAACTCCAAGTCATATTGACCTCAGCATTCTCATCAGCGAGACAATCGCCATTCGATGAGATGTCATACCGAAGTTCAGAGGTCATATCAATGCTAGCTTTTCCATCAGCAAGACACCCGCAATTCACCAAGACTTCATACCGAAGTCTTCAAGTCATGCCGACATGAGTATTCCATTCGATGAGACAATCGTCTTTCGCCAAGACATCACACTGAGCGCTTCATGTTATACCGAACACTGAGTAGTCGCCAAGAGTCATACCGACATCAGGTTTCCCATCGGCAAGACAACCACTCTTCGCCAAGACATCATACCAATGTCTTCAAGTTACACCACAGTGCTCGACAGTCGGCAAGACATTCGACTTTCGCCGAGACATCACATCGAGCGAACATGTCATACTGAAGCATCGAAGAGTCGGCAAGACTTATCGTCTTCGCCAAGACCTTATACCGAGGTCTTAAGTCACCCCGAGCGCTGCACTCACCAGTCGGCAAGACCAACACCTGTCGCCAAGACTTCACGCCGAAGTCTCCAGGTTACCCCGAGCCTATCATTTTCCAGGAGATCTTCCCGAATGTTCAAGTCACCCCAATGACTACAATCGGCGAGACATCTCCATGTCACTAGGACCACATACCGACACACTTGAATTACCCCAATGGCTCCAGGAGGAAACATATCGGTGAGACAACCCTCCATCTCTAAGACTTCATATCAAAGCAAACAGGTTACACCGATGATCCAGTCGCCATAGGTCACACCGACATTAGCTAGGCACCCGATAACAAACCCTTCTGTCGCTGAGACATTTCCACTCTGTAAAGGGTTACAACGAATGCACCAAGTTACAACGATAGGTCCATTCGGCAAGACTTAAACAAAGTCACAGCGACATGAGAAAAACACAAGATTACTGAACTGTCAGTTGGCCAGACAACATGAATGTCACAACGACCATGCTTTCTCAGAGGTTTTAGCCTGTGAGATTGAGGCATATTTTCCAACAATCTCCCACTTGACGAAGATCACACAGGCACCTTCAAAGCAACCAGGAACTAAGATCACACTAGCTCCACCAGTTCAAACCCCGCAATACTCAGGACACCCAATCAACATGATTCAACAGATAACAGTCCACAAGACAATCTGCAACAAAGACCAGGCGACCAACCGCAACTCACTAACCAACAAAGCAACCGATCACAGCCTTCCAGGAAACCACAAAGACCTCAAACATGCTCTCATGCTCCATCAAGAATTCAGCTCCAACATCCAAGATGTCCACCATTCAGGCAACAATCCTGTCATCTTCCAACATTCCACCTGTGGAAGAAGGATACAATGCCAAGGTGTATAAGCACCATTCCAACGAACACAAGCAAAAGATCCTAGTGATATTACCAACAAGATACTGCTACCACTTCACTGTGCTCAAACGCTATACATAAGCAATATCAACTTCAAAGCTTCAAACAGAACACACCAGTGAAGTCATATCCAGAAACAAGAAACAAAACATCAGTTAGAACAACAATCAGACTGACTGCTCCCATCCAACTGATAACCCACGTGACTGAAAATAGCACCCATAGCTCGTGCTATACCATCCAATCTCACATACCTCAACATGTATCACCATTAGTAAACTCATGCCAAACCAAAACCAACTCAACAACAGCAAATACAAGCTCCAAGTGTCAACCAGTTGAAGACGACAAGACACATACAGGAACTCCCACTGCCTGAGTAATCCAGATCTGAAAGATCAAAAGGCATCACAAGTCTACCAATAACAACACATAGAATATGTAACCATGTAGTACCAAGAAAATATCCGCAATGATATGCACATCCTGCAACAACCTACCACAAGAAACATTTCTCTCACCACAAACCTTCATGGCCACAGAGAGAAACTCTGCACATCATCTTCTTGTAGAACATCCTCCTACATACACTTCTAACAGACAGCTGTGTCAAGAATGATCTTCTTCATATCCCAAAAGAAATCCTTAACAACATCCATCCGTTCAATCACCAAGATCAAACCATCTTTAAAACCAACATGGATGTAAGCATCTCAAAGAAGATCAAGCTAGTTCATTTCCCATCTCAGGAAATCAGCCCATACATCATCTCCTACCAATTCTCATTAGTAACAAGGAGATAAAAGAAACTGTACAACTTCCACTATGAATCTTTTAGAATCATTAAACAATAATTCAAGATTCATATCATGAAAGTAAACTTAATAAAACACATCTGAAAAATATAATAGGCCAAATACCTTTTAGATAAATTACCGAGCAAACCAAGAGTGGGAACGAGAATACTCCTTTCAAGATATGTAAGTCATTATGACTAATCCAAGAGCAATCTCCTCATAGGTCTCTTATTGAATTCACGTTCAACCAAGGTGAAGGCTTCTTGGACTTTCTGCTGAACAACTTTAACAAGAGTAACAAGCAGCAACACATCTCTCATAAGAGAAAAACAGCCTCACCTTATTCTTCATGTATCCATGAGTACTAGCAACCGATCATCTCATGCTAAACTTCAACTGCATTACTGCACTAACACGAAGTATCAAGCAAGTAATCAAAAGCACCCAATACACAAAGAATTACCAGACCACTATCAAAGTTCCAATCATCTAAATCAGGAACTTATCATGACATCATGATCTACACATCCCCATAGGAGATACCATGCTTCAAGTGACCTCACCATTGTCTCAAGTACAATGCACAATGCCAAAACTCCAGTGTCAAGCAAGAGTATACCATGACATAAAGCAAATAAACTCAAAAAACAACATCACCTGTCAAGCACCACCAACACCTTAGCCAAAGACTCCAAGCATCCTCCATGGTTCCAAGATGTTGCACATCTTCAAATAATGTTCATGCAAAAGCGAAAGAACCCTTCGCAACACTAAAGAAGACCATTCACCACCACGATGAATCCACAGTCACTGCTAACTCCCCACTGAAACGTGACACCCAGCCTCCAAGCATCATGACCACTCTGGTTCCCTTACCGACTTCGGTACTCAATAGTATCCATCCTCTCATCTCACAGCACCACACCAATGCACAAGTGACCACGGACAAGGCCAGTTAACAAGTTTGTACCAACAATGAATCAACCTAGTGGATATAGACAGTCCACTTCCGAGTTGTCTCATAGCAAACATGTAGGTAAAGACAGCCCACAACATTGCACAACTCGTAGATCCATTCAACAGAAATGTGCAAACCCATCATTGCATTGGAAATGCAAAACTGAGATTTCAAAGAGAATAACCACGTAGACAATATGACTCAAACATCAGATCACACCAAATCTGACTTGCCAAACATGTCCACAACGAGCACCATAATCAAGGAACCCACAAGCACCACCACAAGAATGCTGAGTGACAAATCACGTACCAACACTCCCATGCAGAGAAGAAAACATACCTCCTCAAGCCATGCACCAAGCATGCATGCAGACCTGCAACTATCCCATCCAGCAGCACCCCAAAAGGCCAATGTCTAGACAATAGCTTAACAACAACTCCACATGACCACAAGTTTTGCTTAACCGTGTAAAACCTGCAAAACCACAGAGCCATGCAAGTACAAAACATCCTTAGAAAGGAAAACAATAGTTTAGGAGAATCTAGGCCCCATTCAGGCCAACTCTAAAACCACCAACATGTACATGCATCCGAGAAAGAGAGAAAGGCTATTTTAGAAGCTTTCAAATCATCTAATGATTAACTTCATAGCCTTCAAGCATTCGAGGTTAACAGGAAACAGTGCCTTCCAACACCAGGAACCACCACCTAGCATAAGCACTCTCTTCCATGACTGAGAAACAATCTAGGCTTCTCCATATCACCCAGGAGCCTATCACATAGACACCAATATGAAAGCTTTACTGCTACACAGCCACAGAGTAGGAAAATCCACCTCATACTCCAAGGTTATACCTCTACCAGCCAGGAGACACAGATCACCATATGATCAACTCCCTTATCCATCTTGACCATCCTTCAAGCTGCATGCTGTCTCATAATACCACAAGGCTTCCACTCATCAAAGGATCAATCCATCAGTTCATTCCTCCAAATTTCTTCCAACCTATTCAAGCTAAGAAATCATCACAGGAGAAACATCCAGAACCAACAACCAAAAGAAGGCTCTGATACCACTTGTAAGGAAATCTAGGAGCGCATCTAGTGAAAACTCCATAACAGTAGTGCCTTCGGTAACTTTAATTTTGATTAGGTCGCCTCAAAGACACGTACAACTATGTCCTAAAGCGGAAACAAACACAGTTCATTCCTCCATTGATCCTTCTGAGAGAAGCACATGTAAATTCAACAGCAATAAATGACAGATTCTAGAAACAGAATCAACACATATGAAAGATAAGACAGAAATCAGAACACAAATATTTACGTGGGGAAAATCCTCTCGGATAAAAAACCCCACACTCCAAAGATCGAGCCATTGTATTATTCAGCAACAAACGGTTACAATACAATTTCAGGCTCTTAGCCTTTTCAGAGATTGCATCTTGTTCATCTGTATACAACTGGTAGCAAACACCCCCAGAGAGATCAACCATGGCATTCATGTTCAGGAGAGATTCCAACAACATAACTCTACCTCTCTCACTCTCTGCCTCGGCCTCATGGCTTCGGCCTTTCAGCCAGCCACTCGGCCTTTCTCTATCGATCTCTCTCTGGCTTTCGGCTCTTCAGCTTCTTGGCTTTTCAGCCTATCAGCTTCTTCTCTCTCTCACGCTTATCCAGAACATCCAATGCATACATATATGCATTCGTTCTTAATAGGCTCTCTGTGAATCGGTTCAAGATCACACAACAACAATCTCCAACTCAGCATCCTTATCGAAACGTAGATGTTTCCACTCTTGTGTAGATTTTTCCTTGCAGACCGTTCAGTTCCAACTGCTGCAAAAAATCCAACCACCAACCGTTTGAATTTCACTTGCTCTGATTGGTCCAAGTCGTACCACATAGGACAGACTTCACCCGGTCAATAGCAATCAATTTTGTGTCGCATGTCGGTGAGACACTAGAAGTGTCTCCCCGATGCCACAAGACCCATTTACACGTTGTCACCAAGAGTCGTCTCCATCAGCAAGAGGTTACATCGAGTCCAGAGAGCTATCGCTAAGACTTCATCATGTCGCCAAGACCTCACATTGAAGATCACAAGGTATTCCGAAGAGTTCATCAGTCGACAAGACTATCGCTCTTCGCCCAGACATTACACCAACGACTCCAAGTCATATTGACCTCAGCATTCTCATCGGCGAGACAATCGCCATTCGATGAGATGTCATACCGAAGTTCAAAGGTCATATCGATGCTAGCTTTTCCATTGGCAAGACACCCGCAGTTCACCAAGACTTCATACCGAAGTCTTCAAGTCACGCCGACATGAGTATTCCATTTGGTGAGACAATCGTCTTTTGCCAAGACATCACACCGAGCGCTTCATGTTATACCGAACATTGAGCAGTCGCCAAGAGTCATACCGACATCAGGTTTCCCATCGGCAAGACAATCACTCTTCGCCAAGACATCATACCGATGTCTTCAAGTTACACTGCAGTGCTCGACAATTGGCAAGACATTCGACTTTCACCGAGACATCACACCGAGCGAACATGTCATACCGAAGCATTGAAGATTCGGCGAGACTTATCGTCTTCGCCAAGACCTTATACCGAGGTCTTAAGTCACCCCGAGCGCTACACTCACTAGTCGGCAAGACCAACACTTGTCACCAAGACTTCACGCCGAAGTCTCCAGGTTACCCCGAGCCTATCATTCGCCAGGAGATCTTCCCGAATGTTCAAGTCACCCCGATGACTACAATTGGCGAGACATCTCCCTGTCGCTAGGACCACATACCGACACACTTGAATTACCCCAACGGCTCCAAGAGGAAACATATCGGTGAGACAACCCTCCATCGCTAAGACTTCATATCGAAGCAAACGGGTTACACCGATGATCCAGTCGCCATAGGTCACACCGACATCAGCTAGGCACTCGATAACAAACCCTTCTGTCATCGAGACATTTCCACTCTGCAAAGGGTTACAGCGAATGCACCAAGTTACAACAATAGGTCCATTCAGCAAGACTTCAACAAAGTCACAGCGACATGAGCAAAACACAAGATTACTGAACTGTCAGTCGGCCAGACAACATGAATGTCACAGCGACCATGCTTTCTCAGAGGTTTCATCCTGTGAGATTGAGGCATATTTTCCAACATAATCTAAAAAATTGACATGCAATGGACCAATTGGTAGAACTTTGATGCTTCATTCATTCATTCTATTTATGGAAATGATGATTTTTATAGGATTTTTTCCCTAGTGTGAATGACTCAAGTCAACGTGTAAATTTTAGTGATTATGAGTCTTACAACACTATAGCACATGCATTCTTTAGTTAAATGCACTACAATTGCATGTGCACACCTAGTTAACTTATAGATAATTATAATTGACTACACGACAATGCTAATTAACTTATTATAATGGCATGTCATAGATAGAGGGATGCACACTGCCAACATCCTTAAATAAAATCAATGAGACATCTAGAAAGAAAAATAAAATACCCAACACACTCTAACATAATAGTGTGTTACCATCATTATCCACACATCTCAGTACATAACCTCATATAAATCAATAATTGTGAAATCCTTTTAATATCAGCATGGGCCACATAGTAAACTTCAAGAAATCACAATATAAGTTGGACCCAAAACGAGATTCAATTAGATTCCATAAAATAAATCAATTTCTTATTTTGGAGCAAATTAGGGATAAACATGTTACCAAGTCCTTCAAGAAAATCTATACTTGAACTTTGAATGCATCAAATTAAAATTCCTTAAAATCTACCTCATTACACAACCATAGACTACCACATCATCGCCAAGAGAAGTTAGTTGTACAATTAGTAATAAGTCAATCAAAATACATCCTACTATGTCATGCCCACATTTTAATGTGAATCTAACACAAATGCTACAACTTTTTTATTTGAAAAACCTAGGTACATAACCTAACATCACACACGTCATGCCACCCATGCACGATGCAACTTCTATGGTTTAACATTATTTAATAATATTGCATTAATGAGGAACAACTCATAGTTTAATTAGCTATAGGTTCTTGTCAGCCCACTCCCTCCATCAAGTTTTATAGATATTTGACTTTAAATTCTTATAAATGTCTAGAGGAGATAGTGTGATCAATAATGTTATCGCCAATAAACTTATCATTTAACTTGAACCTTTGTCTTCATATTTTCCTAAGATGCCATAGTTATCTCAACTTGATCAAATTGATTTAATTATAGAGTAGTTGACTAGATTAAGATTAAGAATCTCGATAACAATAATACTTAAATATAACCTTTTAATTATTTCGTCAAAATATCTTGCCCTAACTTTTAAATTGACCCACCTTATTATCCATCATTAAGAGGCTCTTTCTTCGCTAATTAACTAGGCATGGCTATTTAAAATCAATACACTCAACCTTTCATCTATAATAGTTTCACTAATTTTAAAATTTATTATTCTATTCAATATTTGAATTTTGAATATTAGATTATTTTCATATGCCTTTTAAAATAATATTTACGTGAATTAGTTATTATAGATGACTTATCATTAATCCTATGATTTTAATAGAATAAATGCATATTTCAATCAGACCATCACACTTTTAATTGGGTAAAAGTACGATTGAGTATGATAAATTAATCGAACTATATCATTATAAAAATACCTTATATACATAAACTTAAATGAATCAGTTAACGATTTTTATCCAGTTTACACTACATTGGATAGTTTAATTATAAAAACAATTTGCATTCATAATAATTTCTTGCTTGACATTTAAATTAAATGGTACAAGTACCACAAAGATCAAATTTTTATTATGGTTGTGAATGTTTATGATAAAATATTTGGAGGAAATGAAAGTATGTGCAAGACATTTACAGAAGAGATGCAGAAAGAGTTTGATATGTCTATGTTTGAGGAGATGAATTTCTTCCTTGGACTTCAAATCAATCAACAAAGAAAAGAATATTTATTTCATAGTCAAAGTATGTTAAGAAAATGTTGAAGAAGTTTGGAATAGAAGACTCTAAATCGGTATGTACTCCTATGATTACTGGTTGCAAGCTAAGTAAGAATGAAGAATCTCCTAAGGTTGATTAGAGCAAATGTATTATATACACAAACTTAAATGAATCAGTTAACAATTTTTATCCAGTTTACACTAGATTGGATAATTTAATTTTAAAAACAATTTGCATTCATAATAATTTCTTGCTTGACATTTAAATTAAATCTTTTTTTTAATCTATTTTTTTAATTTTAATATTTATGTCAATTTGTTAATGTAAACAATTTTAATTAAGCTCGTGATTTTAATCAATTATTTATTTAAATTGATACCCTTTTTCTTAGGGAACACATTTAAACAAAATAAAATGATTTGACCAAACCATTTTAAAACAATCACTATACAATACTTTAACCATTATAATTCTTCCAAAATTAATCCATGTATAAAATTCTTTAATTTAAGTTGCATTAAATAACTTTTAAACAACTTGTTTCTCATTTAATGAGATTTAAATCTCCACTTGGTAATTATGAAGTTAAAATAACTTGGTAGCATAAAATTTAACTATGAACTTTTAACCCCCTAGTCCCCCACCATGGACTTAATTATCATTAAGAGAAATTTATTAATTAAACAATGTTTTAGGATAATCAAAAAGCAAATGAGATGAACATTTAATTTCATCCATTGGATAAGACTGAATCTCCACCCTTAAATTTTAGGGCAACAAAATGAAGCCCTAAATCATAAAGATGACTTATTAATTTCTCTTCCTTTCCATTTCCTCAATTTTCATTTGATTGCAGGATTGAATAAAAGAAGGAATGAATAAGAAATTCATGCCAGTTTACTTGAGGTGTGATCTTGTTGTTGTTTAATGAAGGTTAGTATCCTTATTGCGGGTTTCCATTTGTTTTATTTCTTCCATAAAAGCTTATATATTCTCAAACATCTGTTAAATTGAAACCCTTATTTCTTATTTACTTTTCTAAGTTACAGAGACGCGCAATAATACATAGATCTGTGTTTAAACCTCGACAATGTTGTTTTGAAAGCCACATCATGCTATATCTTTACCATTTATTTTATTTTATTTATTTATTTCTATTATTCTTGTGCACGTCAGAGGCTTGCAACTTCATAGTCATAATCCATCCTTTCTTTCTCTGCTAATAATTTTTTTTCTGAAGAGAGGTTGAGAGATTCAAATTATATTCATTGTTTTTATTTACGTATCTTTTTTCCTTGCAATGTCTACAGAGGGGAGTGGGGGATTATACCCCACCCCAACGTCCACAGGCTGTAGCCTCCCATGGGGATATTGCTCCCCTGAGGGAGGGGCCGGCGATAGGGAAGCCTACCTGTCGCTCCCCTCAAAATTTCATATTTATTTATTTATAGTTTGCTTAAATTTTAATTCTATTTTTAAAATTTTCTGTGTTTGTTTTGTTTAAATTTTAATTTTAGTTTTTTTTTTTTAAATTTATGTTTTTATTTTGTTATATGTATAAATAAAATTGTTTTGTTTATTTAGTTGCATGCATAAAATAATTAAAGCTGATGATGAATATAATTTCTTAATTAAATTGTGTGTATGTTAGTTATATATATATGCCAAATTTATTTATTGTCTTAAAATTTTAATAAGTCTAAAATTCCCAAACTAATAATGCATAAATTTTCACTTACAAAATTATATATTGGTTAAAGAAAATGTACATTATAATCTCATCAAGATGCAACAACTCAATGTTAATTTTCTTAATAGTTTATAATAGTTTAATGGGAAGGAAAGTGATTTTAAGGGAATGATCTAATTACCATATAAAAGTTGTTTAATTTTGTTTTTTCATGTTCTATTAGTATAAATGTATACATTCTTCCTACATTATTATACAAGGTAACATTGATTTAATTGCAAAAATAGATGGAACTAAAATTTACGTTTTCTTCTCCAACATTAGGACTTTTAAACCATCACACTTCATCTTAATAGTAAAGATGTCAAAAAGTTCTTTTCACATAAACTTAAAATATGATTCACAAAACCTATTTTCTTTAATACAAGTCTTTTATACCCCTTCTTAACATCATACAACATATTCTTTTATATTGTAAACCCAAAGATCTATCATTTCCCCATTTTTTAAACAAATACCACATTGCCCTTTTCATCTTCTTAGTACAACATAAACCCAAAGGTAGGGGTAACAAGAAATGAACTCCATCAAAATACTCCAAATATTTGTATAAGATGCATGCCAATAGGAAAAGTAAATCTCTCCACCCTACCAAACATGGCATCATTAGGTCATTCCAAGATCCTAGCCATCCCTCGAACCAAGAGAAGCATTTCAACCTCCCCCTCCCCTCCCGTCATTGCCCTGCACCCATTGCCCTTTCCATTTTCTTAGTACAACATAAACCCCAAGGTGGAGGTAACAAGAAATGAACTCTGCCAAAATACACCAAATATTTGTATAAGATGCATGCCAATAGGAGAAGTAAATCTCTCCACCCTACCAAACATGGCATCGTTAGACCATTCCAAGATCCTAGCCATCCCTTGAGCCAAGAGAACCATTTCAACCCCACCCCGCCCCCCTTTTTAACCCAAGTATACCCTCTCACATATTATACTAAAACAACACCACAATACTCATACCACTCACTATCATTCCCCTCACAAATAGTCTAAATTTCTTTATTATTACACACATACTTCAATAAGAAAGAAAAAACAACATTTTTGGCATCCCAAATTCAAAGAGAAATTTCTACACATCTATGAAAACAACAATGATATATAAAAAAAAGTAAAAGGACTTATCTTTCTACACCATTGTAGGGATGAAGTCATTTCAAGAACTTGAGCTCCCACCATTCCAAAAATTTCAAATAAGGTCATGCCCATAATTTTACATGTAAACATGCAACATAAACATTTTTTTTTATACATTAATTAAGAAAATTATCTCTCTAAGAGTTTTAGGGTGTAACGATAACTCATACTCTATCCTTGATATTCACATAAGCATGACTATACTCCTACAACTATTGGATGTATGCCAATAGTCTTATTATTAAGATTTGACGTTGTTCGAGCATTTAATCTAGCGAATATCAAACCTAGTACCAATTATGAACCTCATTAATGTTGTCACAACTAACACCTAACGACATAGCATTGCATTTTAACCTCTTTAATTCCTCTCTTATTTTACTAGTGTAGGTATCCTTGGTTACCTTGACAAAATTTGTGTTTACCTTTTCACCTCAAATACCTAAATGCATGTAGGGGAAGTTTAACTAAAGTTTAGTTTACATAATAGTTTTGCTTTCATTCTAGTCCCCCTAGGGAGTAGTTCATTGGGGAAAATAGGCCGCAATCCTTTTTACTCTCCTCGAGACATACATATCTAATACATATCTAATTTAGGTAGAGTATCCCATATTTTCATTTCTAGATTTATCTTTAATAACAATAACCCATTTTATAAATTAATGTTTACATGAACACTTATCCCATGTACATATACATATGATTTGTGGTTTCAATTCATTTTCATTTATAATAGTAGTATGTTGAGGTTGATTATCATATCTATATAACATACTCCAAGATTCGTGTTAGCATTGTTTGAATAATAATTTAATTGTCAAAGGAAATTTATGTTATGAACAATGAGATTATTATTAAAGAGTCAACCGAACTATACAAATAAATATTATTAGATAATCATCCTATAAACATAATAGTGGTGTATTATTATTTAAACTTGTATTATACATTAACTACGATGTTATTCACGTCCAACCATTAAACTAATAATATTACTCAATCTTAAATTAAACAGTAGTAATATTGTCGTTAGTTGGTTTATGCTTATTCCTTAAAGAGTAAGATCATTATTTATTTTTCAATTCATAGGTTATTATTACGAGTGTACTGTCTACTCATTGTTTACACATCGATCAATCCTTAATCAAATGCCTATAAATAAAGGGAATAAGTGATAATAACATTGTGGTTTAATCCACCATCTAATTATTAATAGCACTATTATTAATCACCCTGAATATTTATATTAATGAAAAAATTTATTGTACCCAATTAATAATTAAACTTTAATTATGATAATATTATTGAACTTAATTAGCATTTATAAAATATTCAAAATCTCATACGCTATCACTTAATCTTATATAAAAAAAAATTGTTTTAAGTCATCTTATTAAGTTAATTTAAAATAAATTTAAAAAATAGCTCTCCCTTTTATGATTGAGGATTAGAGTGACTTGAGGTAATTTTAAATTTTAAATTTGTAAGGATGAATAAATGTTTATTTAAAAAGCCTTCTCAAATGGCTTAATGTTGTACTTATAAGACGTGGCTAATCCTTGAACAAAATGCACCTATGTACATACAAAAAACACATAAAAACATACATAACAACATACATGGAAACATACATAACATGATGAGACGGCTTAGTGCGGGGCCTGCCAGACGAGGGATAAATTTGACGAAACCAGCATACGGGACCAAACATGAGGAAAATGGTAGGTAGGGAGTTAACGATGCCATCAGGTTAGTTTTTGATGAGGGCGCAACCCGAAACGTAGAAAATAACCCACAAACAAGAGAATAATTTTATTATTCAGAAAATGGAGCTTCTTATATGCAGAGGATCTCAAATCCCCAAGTTCTTACAATACATGCAAGTTACAGAAAGCTACAGAATAACCCTTTCGGAATATGCGAGTTTGTCCCCAAAAAGTTACCCAAAAATTAGAAACCCGCCCATAAATAGAACTCCTCTTTAGTTTGGAGCCAAAACAAGATTCAAATTTGAGTTTAGGCAGTTTGGCGCAGAAAAATTACAACTTGAAGTTCAAATTTCAAAAAAACATTGCAATTGTATCTTCTAAAAAGTGTGCCAACTTCCCAGGGTCATAACTTTTGATCTGGGACTCCAATTCGCGAATCGTTTGAACCGTTGGAAAGGTCTCGAAGTCAACAACGCGCTCAAAATTTGCTATGCCGATTTTGGCAAGTTTCGGGGCTGATTCGGGAACTCTAAGTGTCTCAAATCTAACTCGGAAGATTTTCAGGTGCAAATCTGATAAACTAAAACTGCGATATCTTTCAACCCAGGAATAGGAAATAAAACCCATAAATTGGGAATTTTATTTTGACGAAAAGGGTATCAAAAATGTAAAACATCTAAAGCGAGA
>VDFB02058242.1:412148946-412181198 GCA_007258455.2 Sequoia sempervirens
GGGTCCTCTATTTCCTCACACTCAAAATATTCTTCTAGCTCGTTGATCTAGTTGATCAACTCTTCCGGGTTCAGACTTCCGGAATAACTGGGGACTTCTGCTCTGGGTCTTTTCCTGATCTTCAAAATGGCCCTTATTAGCCGCATTTGGTCTTGATCAATTTCTTCTTCTTCCTCTTCTACATTTGAACCTTCTTCCTTTCCTTCATCCTCACTTTCCTCCCTCAGGTTTAACCCTCTTCTCAACTGCTCTTGTAACGCATCAATCTGTCTTTGGAGGGCTGCCAGTGCATCTCTTCCACCAGCATTTCCACTACCAGACCTCTGGCACCACCATGCCTACCGGGCATCGCTGGAGGCATCTTTCTTGACCTCGACACAACCACGGTCTTGGTGCGAACTGCCTCACGATCGACGATTTGTCCACACGCTCAAGAAAAAATGCTCTGATACCACTTGATGAGGGCGCAACCCGAGACTTAGAAAATAACTCACAAACAAGAGAATAATTTTATTATTCAGAAAATGGAGCTTCTTACATGCAGAGGATCTCAAATCCCCAAGTTCTTACAACACATGCAAATTAGAAAAAGCTACAGAATAATCCTTTCGCAATATGCGAGTTTGTCCCAAAAAGTTACCCAAAAATTAGAAACCCGCCCATAAATAGAACTCCTCTTTAGTTTGGAGCCAAAACAAGATTCAAATTTGAGTTTAGGCGGTTTGGCGCCGAAAAATTACAACTTGAAGTTCAAATTTCAAAAGAACATTGCAATTGTATCTTCTAGAAAGTGCGCCACCTTCCCGGGGTCATAACTTTTGATCCGGGACTCCGATTCACGAACCGTTTAAACCGTTAGAAAGTTCTTGAAGTCAAAAACGCGCTCAAAATTTGCTATGCCGATTTCAACAAGTTTCGGGGATGATTCGGGAACTCTAAGTGTCTCAAATCTAACTCGGAAGATTTTCAGGTGCAAATCTGGGAAACTAAAACTGCAATATCTTTCAACCGAGGAATAGGAAATAAAAACCGTAAATTGGGAATTTCATTTTGACAAAAAGGGTATCCAAAAATGTAAAAACATCTAAAAACTGAGAAATTTGAAATTTAACTATTTTTGGGTGATGCAAGATTGCTCTTACACCACTGGATGCTCCTGCATCAGTTTTCCTGCCTCCTATCGACCGTTAAAAGTGGGTCACATGGCTTGTGACTGAAGTTTCATTTTCAAAGATTTTTTCTGGCATGAGAAAATTGGAGGCAGACTGATGTGTGTGTTTTTGGTTTAGAGAAAGAAGGGTGAAAACACTCTGAGTTTCTAGTATGCATGTTGAAAGCTGAAGGTTGGAGTGCACGTGGAGGAGTTGGAGGATAAAACCAACCAAATCGGTGTGCTTTGCAGTTTGCACATTGAAAGATGAAGTTTGGAGTGCACGTGGAGGAGTTGGAGGAGAAAACTAACCAAATCGAGGTGAGGGGTGCTAACCAATTGGGTTGCAAAGGGTTTTAGAACACTATATGGGTTGCTTGTTTCTTAACACCTAAGGTTTTCAAACATGAATTTTTACAAAACAGAATGAATGTCTTGAAAAACTTTTGTAATTTAGATAGTGCAAATGTATTGAAATGCCCCTTCAAAATTTATAAGGACTTTTAATTTAAGTAAAAATTGCATTTAAATTTCGCGTGATTGAAAAAAAGTGCACAAAATATTTATAATTTGGGAAACACAATGTGGGTTTTCAGTTATTTGAATCTCGTTTAAATTTAAGGGGTTGTCTCACAGTTGGTTGCTTGCTTCTTAACACCCATGGTTTTGCAACATTGAATGTTACAAAATAATATGAATGTATTGAAAATCACACCTTCCATTGTTGTGTTTAAATTTTGCATGATTGAAAAAGAAAGTGCACAAAATAATTGTAATTTGGAAAACACAATGTGGGTTTTCAGTTATTTGAATCTCCTTGTTTAAATGTAAAGGGTTGTGTCACAGTGGGTTGCTTGCCTCTTAACACCTACGGTTTTCCAACATGGAATGTTACAAAACAGTATGAATGTCTTGAAAACCACACATTCTATTGTTGTGTTTAAATTTCGCATGATTGAAATCAAAGGTGCACAAAATAATTGTAATTTGGAAAACATAATGTGGGTTTTCAGTTATTTGAATCTCGTTGTTTAAATTTAAGGGGTTGTCTCATAGTTGGTTGCTTGCTTAACACCTATAGTTTTGCAACATGGAATGTTACAAAATAGTATGAATGTCTTGAAAATCACACCTTCCATTGTTGTGTTTAAATTTTGCATGATTGAAAAAAAAAGTGCACAAAATAATTGTATTTTGGAAAACACAATGCAACTTTACAGTTATTTGAATCTTCTTGTTTAAATGTAAAGGGTTGTCTCACAGTGGGTTGCTTGCTTCTTAACACCTAGGGTTTTGCAATATAGAGTTTTACAAAATAGTATGAATGTCTTGAAAATTACACCTTCCATTATGTGTTTAAATTTTGTATGATTGAAAAAAAGTGCACAAAATAATTGTAATTTGGAAAACACAAAGTGGGTTTTCAGTTATTTGAATCTCCTTGTTTAAATGTAAAGGGTTGTGTCACGGTGGGTTGCTTGTTTCTTAACACCTACGGTTTTGCAACATGGAATGTTACAAAATAGTATGAATGTCTTGAAAATAACACATCCCATTGTTGTGTTTAAATTTCGCATGATTGAAAAAAAAAGTGCACAAAATAATTGTAATTTGGAAAACACAATGTGGGTTTTCAATTATTTGAATCTCCTTGTTTAAATTTAAGGGGTTGTCTCACAATTGGTCGCTTTCTTCTTAACACCTATGGTTTTGCAACATGGAATGTTACAAAATAGTATGAATGTCTTGAAAATCACACCTTCCATTGTGTTTAAATTTCGCATGATTGAAAAAAAAGTGCACAAAATAATTGTAATTTGGAAAACACAATTGTGGTTTTCAGCTATTTGAATCTCCTTGTTTAAATGTAAAGGGTTGTGTTGTTGTGGGTTTCTTGCTTCTTAACACCTACGGTTTTGCAACATGGAATGTTACAAAACAATATGAATGTCTTGAAAATCACACATTCCATTGGTGTGTTTAGTTTTTCAACATCACGTCTTTTATATTGCAGTTGTGTGTTAACACCATTAATTAAACTCATTTTATTTCGATGATAAAAGTTTCTTTTAAAATTTTAATCTTTTCCAAGTGGTTAAATGTAGTGTTTATGTTGTTTTACTTCAATTTCAGCAGTTCCAACTATTGCCTTTGCATTTGCAAGTTGACTAGTCACACATTTTTCCTCATCTCCATTGTTGTTACTTGTTATCACCCCCTTGGTATTCCTTTTCACGAGCTCCTACCTTCTATTTCATATCTTTTATTTTAAGCTTTGGAGCAGTTGCTCCCTCATCAGCCCTTAGGACAACACCATCCATTTTTTGATAGAGTTTTGAATGTCTTCAATACTTTTGTGTAGCTTTGTAGCTACTCTTTGGTCAACTTTGAGAGTGTCTTTCTGATTAGAGAATGCAGATGTTTTCTATTTGATAAGTTATTTACAAAACTTTTCTACCTTTTCACATAGGGCTTTCATTTCTCTAGCCAACTGATTCTCTTTTTCTACTCTAAGATCTGTTTTTTCCTTTTCATTATCATCTATTTTGAATTGTATTTGTTCCATGGAATTCTTAAGTTGAAGAATCTTCGACTTCATTTGTTCAACTCCACTTATAGCATCATCTCTCACTTTCTTTTCTTGCATAAATTCATATATGTAGACACTTAAAAATGTCCTGAAGGATATCATGCACTCGTATCAGGTATAGTAACATCATTTTCTCCTAAAATTCATCCTTTTTTCCTTTAATTGATTAAATTAGCTTAGCTATTTTATTGATTATATCATTTGCATCTATTAACCTAATTAATTTAATTAGGATAATTCACCCCTTTTCATGCTAACATTTTGTCCTATTAAATTAAATAAATCAAATTATTTAATTTAAATCCCTAAGTCCTCTTATTTAATTAAATAACCCTAAGTTATTTAATTAAATGTCATTTCACTTTCCCCCTTTCATCAAATTATTTTATTTAATGAATATCATCTAATTCCCCTAATTGCATAATTAACATTGTTTTAATTATCAATTACTAATATATCTAATTCCCCCCACTTGTAAAGGGAATATTCCTCCTTTGCACATTCCTCCAAAAGGGATATTCCCATGGAATATTCCTTCCCCTTTTGCACAATTAAACTTTGTTTTAATTTGCTAATTATCTAAATTCTCCTCACCCATGAGAATATTCTAAATAATATTCTCTCTCCTCACTCATTTGAAAAATAAGAGTATTCATTTTCTATAACAAACTTACTTGACTTCTTGTGCAAGTTAACTTATGAATTCTTATGTAAGTTATAAGTATGTTTGTTTGGATAAAATTGAACCCTTGATTAAATCTCATCATTGATTCTCATCTGTTCATGAGAATCCATGATCCATGCTTCCAACTTCTTCCATCATTGACCATTGATTAACCTTTTTTATCTCAACCATACATTTCTCATTTGCTCTCCTATAAATAGATTACTATTTGGAGACAAATGGATCCATTTTTTTAGAGAAAAATCGTGTTGTTGAAATCACTCACACTTACACTCATATTTAGCATTTATTTAGTATCATTTTAACTTAATTACTTGCATTAATTAACTTAGCTTCCATTAATGGCTTCCATGGTAACATAGATGCATACATTTAGCTTATTTGTTAATTAGGGTTTGAATGTTTTAGCTTAAAATCCATTTAGATTAGCTTTACATTCACACATATTGATCATCTTAGCATAAAATCATGTTAAAATAGCTTGCATTAGGATCATTTAGCTTTAAATCATGTTTCATCACACATCTTACAATGGTTTCATCAATTTTCTTTAATAAAACTAATTGAAACAAGCTCATTTATCCCCAGGATTGGGAAAGGGTTGTCGTTCCACATCAATGCGACACCACTCCCCTAATAGGATAAGTTTCAATGGATTAGAGTAGGTTTTTTGAAGCTTTCATAGTTTAACATGTTATTTTTAATGAAATCCTAGTTTAGTTTTTGTTTGAATGATCTCTATTGGATTGACGTTTAGTGGCTCAAATATGCTTTGTATCCTCATGGACAAGTGTAGTCAGCCCATACTAATCCATTGGTCACAATATTGAATACAAAATTTCTTGACTTTATCCACTTTTGCATTGGTATTTTCCCATTGCACAACCTGTATAATGCTCCTTTGTCAAGTTGTTAAGTGCCAGAACAATCTCGTCAATCGATACATTATCTATGTTATTCACTTTAGTCTGCTTCTTTTCAAGTATTTTTAGATCATATTCCTTTTTCATTACATACTTTCTACTACCTGTTGCTCGAGTTCTTCATTTCCATATGCCCATTGCGAATACTGCACACACACCTTCCTCAACTTCTTAGCAGCACTGAGTCTCTTCAATTAATACACTATCTATCTCATCCAATTTGGTATGCTTCTTTTCAAGTATTTCTATGACAGATTCCTTTGTCATTTCATACATTCTAGTACTTGTTGCTTCCAATTTTGCATTGTCATTTGTCCATTGCACATACTTCAAATGCTCCTTCCTCAACTTCTCAAGAGCAAGAAGAATCTCTTTAGTCAATACATTATATATCTCATACACTTTGGTTTGCTTCTTTTCAAGTGTTTTTATGGATGTTTCTTTATTCATTTCATACATTCTAGTACCTGCTGCCTCCTGAAGCATTAAGAAGATCTCAGGTTCATTAACACTGAGTGTTTTCCAACCTTGAATTATAAATAGAAAAAATGATTGTAATGAAAACCTTACAATACCGATGTAAGAAAAGGCACCTTGAAAATTTACCAAAACTATTCTTATAGTATGAGTTGTGTTTGGATGTCCTCATATCATTAAAATATAGGTAGGTAGGAAAAAACATTAGATTGTGAGTTAGTTTGTTGAGCTTGTAAAAAGCTGAAGGGTGGAGAATTTGGGGAGGAGTTGCAACAAGGGGATACATAAAACTAACCATATTTAGCGAAAGGGTGACCAACCAATTGGGTTCTTATATATAGAGGGTTTTACAACACTATGTGAGTTGCAAGTTTCTTAGCGCCCTATGTTTTCCAACCTCCAACTATACAAACAATATGATTGTAATGAAAACCTTTTTTTGTTTACACAATACGAATGTAATGAAAGGAACATCTTCAAAATATATAGCAAGCCTCAAGTAGACTAAAAATTGTGTTTCAAATTCCTCAAATCAATAAACTATAGGCAGGTTGGAAAACACTGTGGGTTGTATTTTATATATTTGTGCTTGTTGTAAACTGAAGGGTGAAATTTTTTCTTTTGTACTTGATGTGGTTTTTCTGGTCATGCTTAGTTTTATGTCCACAAATGTTTGACTTCACTAGTTGAAATCTAGTTATAGCATCATTTTTCACTTTCTTTGCTCAGACAAAATCATATGCAATACAAAATCTCTCAAGTTTATCTACTTCTGCATTGTGATTTTCCCATTGCATATACTGCACATGCTCCTTCCTCAACTTCTCAAGAGTGGGAAGAATCTCTTCAGTTAAACAATATCTATCTCATTAAGTTTGATCTCCTTGTTTTCAAGAGTTTTTAGAGTAGATTCTTTTTTGATTTCATAAATTATAGAACCTGTTGCCTCTAGATTTGCATTGTCTCTTTGCCTTTGCGCAAACTATGCATGCTTCTTTGTCAATTTATTGAGAGCACAAAGAATCTCTTAAGTCAATACAATATCTATCTCATTCACTATGGTTTTCAATGTAAGTGAGCTTCACAATGTATTGCAATTGTGGTTTACAATTAAAATTTCTTTTTGAACTGTTCCTATGTTTCACAAATAAATGCACAAAAATTAGCATGTTTTATCCTATTCATTCAGTCCTTTACCAATTCATTTTCTATCAACGGATGCAAAGAACATATTTTTTTCTTTTGACATTGTTGGCAGCCATAGAAGTAATTACATATTATTATTCACATTATACTTATAGGCTACATATAAAGTTGTAGGTTGGACTTCTCATCATGTTGTTCAACTTGCATTTTTTTAGTTCATGAATTGTCATATACACTTTTGTTGGTCATGTTAAGTCACCCCAAGTGGAAGGCTCGATATCACAACATGCTTGCTCAGGTAAAACAGGTTTGTACACCCCATATACTATGAGGTCTTAGTTTTTTTCATGCGAGGTTGCGATTTTACTTACGATCTTTATGTCTACTTGGAGGCTCAACTAGACACTATGTTTTCCAACCTACATTGGCTGACATCGTGGTTGATAGGAAAATTTACACATTTACGCCTTTCTTGATTCACTCCATTACTGATTCATTATTTTGTCAATAGATGCAAAAAACATGTTATTCTTTTAGTTTTGTTGGTAGCAATGGATGCACATTTATTTACATACAAGGTTGTCATAAAAGGTTTTGGTTTCCCTCTAACCTTTCCTCTCCATTAACACATAAACATGCACCACAACCAACGTATCTTCCCAAAGTAATGCATCTATTGTTGCAATTGTAGAAGTAATTACATATTGTTATACACGTTACACTCATACGCCACATATAAAGTTGCAAGTTGAACCACTCATCGTGTGGTTCAACCTTCACTTTTTTATTTCATGAATTTCCAGATGTGCTTTTGTTGCACATGTTAAGTCACCCCAAACAGAAGGCAGAATATCACAACATGCCTCCTTAGGTAAAAGAGGTTTGTACACCGCATATACTATGAAATCTTAGTTATATTTACATGCAGGGTTGCAAATTTACTTGCGGTCTTTATGCCCGCTTGTTTTCCAACCTACATTGGCTTACATCATGGTTGATAGGATATTTTACACCTTTTTTCCTTTCCTCATTCTCTCCATTATTGATTCATATTTTTTTCAACAAATGCAACAAATATGTTATCATTTTGGCATTGTTGGTAGCAATGGATGCACCTTTTTTTACATACAAGGTTGTCATCAAAGGTTTGGTTGCCCTCTAACCTTTCCTCTCCTTTAACACATACACACACACCACAACCAATGTATCTTCCCAAAATAATACATTTGTTCTTGCAATTGTAGAAGTAATTACATACTACTATGCACGTTACACTCCTACACCACATACAAAGTTGCAGGTTGAACCACTCATTGTGTGGTTCAACCTTCACTTGTTTATTTCATGAATTGCTAGATGTGTTTTTTCTCCTCATGTTAAGTCACGCCAAACAGAAGGTTGAATATCACAACATGCCTCCTCAGGTAAAAGAGTTTTGTACACCCCATATACTTTGAAATCTTAGTTATATTTATATGTGGGGTTGCAAATTTACTTGTGGTCTTTATGTCTGCTTGGAGGTTCAACTACATGTGTTTTCCAACCTGCATTGGCTTACATCATGGATGATAGGAAATTTTACACCTTTTTTCCTTTCCTCATTCTCTCCATTATTGATTCATATTTTTGTCAACATATGCAACAAATATGTTATCATTTTGGCATTGTTAGCAACAATGGATGCACTTTTTTTACATACAAGATTGTCATCAAAGGTTTTGGTTTCCCACTAACCTTTCCTCTCCTTTAAAACATACACACGCACCACAACCAACGTATCTTTCCAAAATAATACATTTGTTGTTGCAATTTTAGAAGTAATTACATACTGTTATGCACGCTACACTCCTACACCACATACAAAGTTGCAAGTTGAATTACTCATTGTGTGGTTCAACCTTCACTTTTTTATTTCATAAATTGCTAGATGTTCTTTTGATGTTCATTTTAAGTCACCCCAAATGGAAGCTTGCATATCAAAACATGCCTCTTCAGGTAAAAGAGGTTTGGACACCCCATATACTCTGAAATCTTAGTTATATTTACATGTGGGGTTGTGAATTTAATTGTGATCTTTATGTCCGCTTGGAGGTTTAACTACACGTTGTGTTTTCCAACTTGCATTGGCTTACATCATGGTTGATAGGACATTTTACTCATTTCTACCTTTCCTCATTCTCTCTATTATTGATTCATATTTTTGTCAACAAATGCAACAAACTTGTTATCATTTTGGCATTGCTAGCAGCAATGGATGCACCTTTTTTTACATACAAGGTTGTCATCAAAGGTTTTGGTTTCCCTCTAACCTTTCCTCTCCTTTAACACATACACATGCACCACAACCAATGTATCTTCCCAAAATAATACATATGTTGAAATTGTAAAAGTAATTACATACTATTATGCACGTTACACTCCTACGCCACATACAAAGTTGCAAGTTGAATCACTCATTGTGTAGTTCAACCTTCACTTGTCTATTTCATGAATTTCTAGATGTGATTTTTCTCCCCACATTAAGTCACACCAAATGGAAGGATAAATATCACAACATGCCTCCTCAGGTAAAAGATGTTTTTATACCCCATATACTTTGAAATCTTAGTTATATTTATATGCGGGCTTGTGAATTTACTTGTGTCCTTTATGTCTACTTGGAGGTTCAACTGCATGTGTGTTTTGCAACCTGCATTGGATTACATCATGGTTGATAGGAAATTTTACTCCTTTCTACCTTTCCTCATTCTCTCCATTACTAATTCATATTTTTGTCAACAGACGCAATAAATATGTTATCATTTTGGCGTTGCTGGCAACAATGGATGTACTCTTTTTTACATACAAGGTTGTCATCAAAGGTTTTGGTTACCCTCTAACCTTTCCTCTCCTTTAACACATACACACGCACCACAACCAACATATCTTCCCAAACTAATACATATGTTATTGCAATTGTAGAAGTAATTAAATATTGTTATGCATGTTACACTCCTATGCCACATACAAAGTTGCAGGTTGAACCAATCATTGTGTGGTTCAACCTTCACTTGTTTATTTCACGAATTGCTAGATGTGCTTTTTTTGCTCATGTTAAGTCAACCCAAATGGAAGGTTGAATATCACAACATGCCTCCTCAGGTAAAAGAGGTTTGTACACTCTATATACTCTAAAATCTTAGTTATATTTACATGCGGGGTTGCAAATTTACTTACAGTCTTTATGTTCACTTGGAGGTTCAACTGCATGTTGTGTTTTCCAACCTACATTGGCTTACATCATGGTTGATAGGACATTTTTCAACCTCCTATTGGTTTCACGTTGGTGGCAACAATGCAAGAACATTTTATTTATGTTCAATGAATAATTTCTTTCTTTTTCTTGACACAATCCACTCTAATTTTAAATGTTCGTCCAATTCTGTCCTTTCCTAGAATAGGGAGAGGTGTGAAATGGAAGAAGGAACATGATTTGGAGATGCAAGATGTAAGGGATGGAGGATCTCCTTTTTCCTCTTCCAATTTGAATTGGAATCCTATTTGCATCGAGGAGGATGGGGTCCTTGACCTTGTCGCATCAATTCCTCGTACTAGACTTGATGATTCCATTCATAGTGAAATGTTGGTTGAAGGTTTTGAAACTAAATTTTCTCCTAAGAAAAGAAGATAGTGTACCATCACACGTCCCATCGACAACAAAAATTATGGCAAAACAATTATGTGGCGTAGGTTTGTATCTTTCAATATTCATTTGTATGGTCGAATGATATTTTACTCTCTTGCTTCAAGATGATGAGATGATGCTTTCTTTACAACTACTAATGTGCATACAGTTCTGAAGACCATAGAGATTGGCCTCCACCACAGAAGAAAAAAAAGATTTATACAAAAGCGAGGTTGTCAATGCCACTTCATTGTAAAGGTTATGCACGATAGACCCAATGTTGCCTATCTTCTCTACAAAGAAATATTCCATGTCAATAAAAATGGTGAATTTTTCCATGGCATTGGTGAAATAAGTGGAGATAGGTATTCCATGTTCGACCCTAATCTATCTGCATAATACAAAAGCTATATTGAAAGCCTTTTGCTCATGGATATGAGTGTCAATGCAATAATGGATAGACACGTCAATGATCCTATCTTTTGTGGCATGATGTTGAAGAGAGATGAATTCCTTACAAGAAAGGATGTAATGAATGCTTGGTGAAAGGTGCATTCTATTCATGCATAGAAACATAGATTCGACTTGACAAGTATCATAATGTGGAATGGAGAGGACTTTGACAACTCCTTCCAACGGCCCCATGGGAACGATACACCTTTCATTATCAGGGTTTAGACTCCATGGATGTTGGATACGATGGTTCACCACTCACACAATTCAGTCATCTCGATGGATTCCACATTTTCCACTAACAAATATGGGGTGAGGGATTACAAACATTGACAAATAGTTATTTGTCTTTTCAATGATCTTACTCACTATAAACCTAACAATGCTCACATTGACTTGTTATGTCTATAGTTTTCATTGTATACTTTGCTCGTTTTTGACGAGCAACAGAGTGGTGTGCCCATTGCATGGGTAGTCTCCACACGAAACAAGATTGAGGACATTTCTGCGTGGCTACATGAATTGCATGCTCGTGGAAGAAGAGCCAGACCTAACTGGAGAATCAATTCATTTTTATCGATGATGCAACTGCAAAAATTCAGGCCATATAGTATGTGCATCTCTTTGTTCATTTGTGTACCTTTCTCATTTGATATTTATTTTCAATGCCACTTTGTCATGTAGATGAGCACTAAACAATATCGTTTCTATTGTCTATTAGGGCTATCTTTCGAAGGCGTGTGCTTCTATGCATTTAGCATGTTAAAAGGGCTTGGTTGAAGAATGTATATAAGTATGCAGCCAAGGAAATGGCAATGGACATCTTCCATAGGCCTGGCACAATCATGATGGCGATCAATGATAGCAAAGACAACATCACTCAACTATTGAACTATTTCTTTGAGGAGTTCAATGATCATCCCCGATTTTTAGAGTACTTCAAGAAGACCTGGTGCAAAGGAGATGGTTGAATTGGTGAGTTGAAAATTTATGTCACGTCATTCGATTCTCACCATTCACATTCTTTGACGTTACCTCTAATATGTTATGGTTTACTTGACTATTTCCTTTTTTCATAGCCATGTGGGTGAAAAACTATAGACTCTTCCCACATGCCAACTAGGATACAAATGCATCTATTGAGTCGTACCATTACACGCTCAAAACTCGGTACTTGTGTGATCATTGAAAAAAATGAACAAGGTGAATGGACTATTTGTATTACACACTTGTGTATAAAATGGAACCATTCTTTAGGAAAAAGGAAAAGTTGCAGTATTATGGTTTTTTGGCGAACTATAAGTTTTTAAATATTCAATCTAGTTTGGCACGAGCCAAGGTAATTCCAAACGATCATTGTGTTCTAGATGAAACACATCCTAGATGGTACTGGGTGAAAATTCAAAGTAGGTCCGACCACTACCTTGTTCAGAAATTTGGCAAGCACCTTTTTGTTTGTAAGTGCCCTTGGAATTTGTAGGGGAACACTTGCAAACATGTCCTTAAGGTTGTTGAATTTATTAAAATATCATCTACCACTAAAGGGGTGGTCCATGGTAAGTGAATTTCAATTTGAAGTATGTTACTTTATGGGAGACAACTGCGTTTTTCATTTTCTACTACCTAATACAAGTTTCTTGTGTGTATTCATTTAGACGAGGGAGGAAAACCAATTGATAGAGGGACAAATTTGAACAATACATTGTCATAGGGGGGCGTCGAAGAAAACAATCCTAATCTTCTCACCCCTAAAGCTCCTTCTGTCACTCATGTATATGATGAAAACTTGTAGAAAATGTGTATTTGGAATGACACAAATGATATCTTGAAGAAAGTGATGTGTACACTGCCCCAATGTCTAGAACAAGTACAATCATATGTACAATGCATCGAGAGGTTTCTACAGGATCTAGAGCAATCCATTGCATCGTTGTTTGAATTCATTCATGATCCTGATGCAACTGCAACTAACACTGTTCACATGCGTCCATGGTTTAGTGCAAGCAGGGATCTTCCTCAATGTGTAACTTGTCGTACAAAGCATGTTGCACAACAATCAAATCACCAAACTCCTCGGTGTGACTCCTTTCCCTTGTCCATGAAAAATAGATTTAATGTGAATTTCAATATACAATGTGAGACTTTAGGCGTAGTTGCTATGGATGGGGTAGAGGATACGACATCTAATACGGGTGAGTATGAGAAAACCCGTTTCAATTTCTATATTGTAATAGGAATGGTATTGCATATTTCTTTTTCCATTAAGCAGTTTCTACCACGTCATAAAAAATTTTATTTCTTTTTTGGTCTTTTTTGTTCTCTTCAACATTACAATCTGGGGAAAGGAGTCCTCGCCAGCGATTGTCTTTCGCGAGTGTAAACCCAATGGAAGGTATGGTTCCAATTTAACAACTATGCATAGGTAAGTCCAATTTTTTGGTATGAAATTATGCAATAGCATGCTTCCTTATAAATTTTGGCTATGATGATAGGCTGATGTTGGCCAACGTGCGTTCACTTTGTTGCTTCTTGAAGAGTTACTGAGGAGTGTTGAAGCATACATTAGTGAACCTTAGTCTGTAGGTAAGCATGTCATCTTTTCTAAAAGTTTTTCACAGAAGTTATCTACAATTTTGACATTTGACTTTCATGTCTCCACCCAACTCATACTATTTTTGTTCACTTCTTCTTTTCAAGTTCTTGTACAACAAATTCCTTTATAATTTCATGCATTCTAGTACCTGTTGCTCTAGTTGTGCATTTCTAATTTCCCATTGCACATACTGCACGTGATCCTTCCTCAACCCATGAAGAGCAAGAAGAATTTGTTTAGTCAAAACATTATCTATCTCTTTCACTTTGCTTTCTTCTTTTCAAGTGTTTTCATAGCAGAGCAAGAAGAATTTGTTTAGTCAAAACATTATCTATCTCTTTCACTTTGCTTGCTTCTTTTCAAGTGTTTTCATAGCAGATTCCTTTTTCATTTCAGGCATTCTAGTATATGTTGCTCCACTTGTGCATTTCCATATGTCCATTGCAAAAAAAAAAATACTCACATTATTTGCAGTGTTGGAAAATACACTGTCCCATGTTAGTTAGTTCATTATGAAAAGTTTGTGTTTCATTGCGACCAAGAATGTAATGAATTCCACTTTCAAATTTTTGAACAACTGTTTGGTATAGTAAAAAATGGCATTTCACATTCTAAATCTAATTGGAACAAATAAAATGGTCACAGTGTTTGCAATGTTGGAAAACACACTGTCCCATGATAGTTTGTTAGTTACAAAAAGTTTTGTTTCATTACGACTGAGAACGTAATGAAGACCACTTTCAATTTTTTGAAGAGCTCTTTGCTATAGTGAAAATGGCATTTCACATTCTCCATTTGATTGGAACAAATAAAATGCTCACATTGTTTACACTGTTCAAAAACACATTGTCCCATGTCAGTTAGTTCGTTATGAAAAGTTGTGTTTCACTTTCAATTTTTTGAACTCTTTCCTACAGTCCAAATGTCATTTCACTTTCTTCATCTGATTGGACCAAATAAAATGCTCACATTATTTGCCATGTTGTAAAACACATTATCTCATGTCAGCTATTTCGTCATGAAAAGTTTATGGTTTGTACAATCCAAGAATGTAATGAAGTTAGCATTTAGAGTGTCTTTCTAATTAGAGAATGCAGTTGTGTCTTCATTACATAAAGTTGTTCCTAGAAGTTGTTCACATGTGCCTTCTTCAAGACTTAGCCCTGCAACCAGTTTTTAGTCAGCATTGAGAGTATCTTTCTAATGAGAGAATGCAGTTGTATCTTCTGAAAAAAATGTTTTGTATTTCATTTCAGGAATTTTAGTACCTGCTGCTCTAGTTGTGCAATTTCCATTGCGCATTGCACATACTGCACACGCTCCTTCCTCAAGTTCCGAAGAACGGGTAGAATCTCTTCAGTCAAAACATTATCTATCTCTTTCACTTTGGTCACTTATTTTCACTATTTTCATAACATATTCCTTTTTCATTTCAGGATTTGTAGTACATGTTGCTCCACTTGTGCATTGCCATTTGTCCATTGCACAAAAAAATGCTCACATTATTTGTAGTGTTGGAAAACACACTATCCCATATTGTCACATTATCAACACATATTGCACATGCACAACATTTCAATACTGTTATGTAGCTTTGTAGGTGTTTTTTGGTCAACATTGAGAGTGTCTTTCTAATTAGAGAATGCATTTGTATCTTTTGAAAAAGTTGTTTTTTCTTTCATTTTAGGCATTTTACAACCTACTACTCTAGTTGTGCATTGTAATTTTCCCATTGCACATATTGCACAAGCTCCTTCGTTAAGTTCAAAAGAACAGGTAGAATGTCTTCAATCAAAACATTATCTATCTCTTCCACTTTGGTCGCTTCTTTTCCACTGTTTGTGTATACATCTAAAAATGGTCACAGTTAATCAAGCTTGTTAATTAATTAAATATGAATTATTTAATTAATCTTCTAAAGTCATCTACATATAAATAAATTTAATTATTTATTTATATCGTTCACTTTCTAATTCTTCCAATTTAATTAAATAAATAAGTTTATTTAATTATTACCATCTTCCATATTCCTCTTAATTAATTAAATAGATTTTATAATTTATTTATATTAATTATCATAAGTTTGAATTTTAAATTCAAATGATGTTCCTCTAAATTCCTTTTCCACATTTAATTAAATATTCTGAATATTTAATTAAACACTTTCTAATTCTTCACTCTACATTTAATTAAATATTCTAAATATTTTTATTAGAAACTTTCTTCACTTCAAATTTAATTAAGTATTTTATATATTTAATTAAACGCTTTTCTATCATCTTCTCACACATAATTAAATATTAAATATTTAATTATGTAAGCTTCTAAATTCATTGTTACATGTAATTAAATAAATTTATTTATTTAATTATGGGATTTATCTTCAACTACAAAAACCAACTCATAACTAAAGATGACAAATGGCAGGTTGCCTTTATTTTTGAGTGAAAGGATTTGTGGGAAGGAAACATCTTCCATTATTCTCTCAACTTCCAAAATATCTCACCATTCATCTTGAAAAGCTTGATTTCAACCGTTGATCACAACAACCAATCAGAATCTTTTGAAAACTCTATAAATACCCCTACGAATCTAAGCATTGGTTACACACACATGCATTAGAGACAGACAATTAGCATTTTAGCATTGTGATTATCAGCTTTAGCATTCATAATTGCGTAATTTTACATTCTAGCAATCATGTTTAGTTTAAGCATGTTAATCATATCTTAGCATAGCATGCATTCATCTTTAATCTCGTTCTCTAGGAAGACTGTTTGTTGAGTCTAGCACACAATCTGAGAGCAAGCTGGAATAAAAAAAAACACTAGAGATAGAGGACAATGGGACATCATTGAAGAAACTGTTGTTATTAAGAGTTTTCTTTAGTTTTTAATTAGTTTTCTTCAACATAATGTCTTATTGGTGTGTTTGATTTGTTTTTAATCTACATTTATTGCACACTTAAAATCGATCACACATTTTTTGGCGCCCACCATGGGGCATTTTCCCCTTTTTTGACATCTACTTGCAAGTTTTTTAATAGGATTTCGCATTCTGGAGTTCAGCTTTCCAGAAAATTTTGTGTTCTAGCGCATCCGTGGGTTATTTTAGCGCATCTAGGACTTCTTTCAATGCTTCTGCAGGTCTTTCAATGCATTTGACAATTACTTTAGTGCATCTAGGGAACAAAATAGCGCATGCATTTAGCTCACTTCATCAAAATTACCAAAGCATTTTTAGATTAGCGCATTTAGGATTTCTTTTAGCACATTTAGGATTTCTTTTAACGCATTTATGATTTCTTTTAGCGAATTTAAGGTTTTTTGTAGCGCTTATGATATATGTTTTAGCACATTAACTGTTTGTTTTAGCGCATATGTATGATCTTTTAGAGCATGCAAGTTGTAACTAAACAAAGTTCTGAGTCTGACACCTTCTGCAGACAAAGCTTTTTTTCGGTTAAAAAGAAGCAACCCTAGGGTAGACACATCAATTTAAAATGAACCAATCCTAGGATAGACATGGAATTTATAAAAAGAAGCAATCCTAGGGTAGTCACCACACATTGATTTTGTGGTTAAAATGAATCCCATGCTTGTTGTGAAGCAATATCTTCACATAGATTAAATCATTGTCATTTAGGCTCTAAAAAGAACATTGTCTGCTTCGTCTGTGGCAATAGGTCTATGCTTTCCCCTTAACTGGGTGATCAGAATACCAAACTTGCCTTTTCAATTTCTGCAATTTTAATGCTTTATTACATCCTTTAGAGGGCCTGCTCTTGTGGAAAAAAGTACTCACCCAAGAGGAACGACCTAGGTGGGAACTACTAAAGCCAAGTTTCCAACCCACTATAATCAAAAGTGAATACGGGGAAAGTTTGCAATTCGATGGTAGTGTGCAAGATAACCATCCCCAAAGCCTTTGTTCTAAAGGTTGGGAGGTCTCCTAAGGGAGTTTATTATTTCCACACCGAACATAAACCCTTACTAAGAACCTAGTGTAGTATCCAATCGTGTCAGTCTCCGAACATCCTAATAATCACAGTGCAAGGGGAGGGAAGAATCTACCCCCAAGACACTCACCATATAACTGCCAAGGATTGTTTGCTTAGGGGATCCAGTATCCACTTCTGTCACTCTGAGTACGCGCCTAGGAAAGACAAAAACATGGCTGCCCCTTCGGGGGTGACACGACTGTGTGAGTCGACACAGTTCTAAGATGTGGGTTGTGGTTATTATGAAGACCTACTTGAGTACTAAGAGTGAGTCTGCCTAAATTGTCTGTTATGTGCAAAACCTGTGAAAACACTTTTTGAAAACATTTTTGAACATACACTTGATGTTCAGTATAGGGCTTAAAAACAATTGTTTTCAGAATTTTTGTTGTCTTCAAGCACATTAATTCAGATAAAAGATCATCCAAAATGAGCATACAAAAATTTAGCTGAAATTGTTCAAAACTATTCGGAAAACTGCATCAAAAAACTATTTTAGTGCATATAGGACACAAAGTAGCGCATCTGAGGTCTGTTGTAGCGCATTTGACTGTTTCTTTAACACATATGTCTATTTCTATAGTGCATATAGGGCACAAAGTAGCGCATCTGTCACTTTCCAGAATTGTTACTTTTGATGGATCTAAGTTTGTAACATCCTTGGTCTAGTAGCATTTTGACATTTCTCTCATGCTTAGAGAGTCATAATCCCCTTTTCAACAACAACATGGATAAAAAAGAAGAAAATCCATTTCCTTACAACAAATACAAGGACATGAGCAAAACTCCTATAGATAGTGATGATGAACAAGATGAAGAATGTCACCTTAGAGAGGTTGAGCAAGATCCCAAATTTCACAAAGCCTTAGAAAAGATTTTAGAGCGCAACAAAGAAAAATATTTCCTGTATTTGGCTGACAAAGGAGCTAAATTGCCTCATGATTTTGATACTGAGAACTTAAAGAGAAGTCTTGATGAAACAGACTTGTCTAATCTTAGTGCCTTGTCTCAATAGATTAAAGCACTACAAGGACAAATTAAAGACATGCAAGGGGGAACCACAACGAAGAAATATGCTATCAATGATATTTGTCCGTACCCTTTTGATCATAGTCTTAACACGATCCCATTTCCCAAACATTGCGAAGTTTCAAAGTTTGATTGTTATAATGGGAAATTAGACCCAATCGATCATATTAGAGACTTCTAAAATATGACTTTAGAGTTTTCCCATGAGGATACATACTTGATGCATTTGTTTCCTAAGAGTCTTGGAGGCCAATCTATGGAATGGCTATCAAAAATCACACCGCCTATCAAGACATTTGAGGAATTGATTAACGAATTCATATCACAATATTCCTACAACATACAACATCAAATAACCATGATTGATCTCTTCAAGGCTAAACAGAAACCTGGTGAACCATTCATTACATTTCTTCAAAGATGGAGAAGATTGTTTGCTAGATACCCACATCATGTTCCTAAAAAGGAAAAGATCACCAATTTCATAAACAGCTTAGATCAAGAGATGAGCTATCATCTTAATCTTCATTGTCCTCCCTCTTTTTAGAAATTGATTGAGAATGCCATCACCATTGAAGGTGCCTTAATCCAAAGAGGGATAATAAAACTTGATAAGGACAATCCTAGCTCTTCAAATCACCACAACAACAATGACAAATTTAAGTTTTGGACTCGCAAAAAAAATGTGGTGAATGATGGTGTTGTAGATGCAAATCATGTCTCGACTAAGCCATTTGTTCTTAGTACTCCAAGTGCTCCTCGCAACAATAACTATAACGTCAACTCGGTCACAAATCAAGGAACCAATCCTCCTCCTCTGAGGAATAACATAAATCAAACTTTTACTCCCAATCAAGAGAATGCCAACAATCAAGGTTACCATGGAAACAATAACAACAACAATGCCTTAGGAAATGCCCTGAACACAAATCCAAAATGATCTTCACTCTTCTCTAGCAGAAGAACTTTTACTCCACTGGGTCATTCTTTAGAATCTGCATTCAAAGAGTTGATGGCTAAAAATGTTCTTACTTTGCCACCTCAATGCAACTTTGAACCCAATGTGAAGCCTCCATCATGGAATAATGCATACTATTGTGATTATCATCGGTGCAAGGGCCATCGTAAGAATAATTGTCAAGCCTTGAAGAATGTTGTTCAAGACTTAATTGAAACTGACACCATCACAATAGAAGGACACCAATAATCAAACAAAGACAACCAAGCATTTCACAACCCTTTGCTCAACTATCAAAAGGGTGAGTCTTCTAGAAAAAGTGTGAATCATATCAACGATAATATAATCAACCATAACTACACTAACGACGAGCAGGTCAATGTTATTGTTATCTACTGAAATTGCACCCTTATCAAGTTGCAGAACCTAATACGTTAGAGAAACATGGGAACTTTTCTAGGTTGTGGGTCACCTAAAAATGGAAAAGAACCTTCGGAGAAGGACGACTTCCTTTGTGTTATCACCTAACTACTGATCTTTGTAAGAAAAAGGGAGGAGTGCATAAAAATGAAAACTAAACCCTATGGTGATACACCAAAATATTACTTAGACTTGGAAAACTCAGGTCTCATACACTTGTACACAATGACTAGAAAATAACTTGCACAACCTGTTTCTGTGTGCTTTGCATAAGTGTTTTATAAAAAGGCCTTATTGCTTGAGCTTCTAGGAGGAAAAGACTTCACAGCTAAAAGCAACTTGCAATTTTGACACAGATTATAACCTGCAAACATCACACTTCTCTGCAAAAAGGTACTAAAGCCATGAGACAAAATTAAGGGAAACAAATACTATCTCAAAATAACTTAATCAATCATGTGAAAATACACAATATTGCAGTAACAAGAAGACAAAAATACTCCATTCAGTGATGCCCAAGGTCTGTACTATATTCCATGTCTAAGTGAGTTACAAAACTTTGCAAAATTCTGCCAAAGGATCCAAAAGTCACTAAGTGCAGAAAAATGCCAATCAAGAGCTCCTTACAAAGAGGCAAAAATGCCATATATACAACCAAAACAAAAAGTGTCTGCCTCTGCCCTAAGGTTTACAAAAATGAGTTGGTTCTTGAACACGTCGGCCCTCAGATCTTTTGGAATAAAGTTAATGTTGCATTCAATGTGCTTCCCCCGTGTCCATGTCGATGAAGGATTGCTCCAGGGATGACCTTTTAGATCTTTTGCAACCATCGCATTAACTTCTGGCCTCCGTGTCCACCCTCAAACTTCCATTAGAGCTGCCTTGAATGTCCTGAAGTATAGTCATAAATGTCGATCTACCTTTGCCAGTAGACATCACAACTGTCATTGTGACTCGCGGCCTCTTCCCCTTCGGCTTTCTTCTTTCTCTAGATCTTCTTGCAAGTTGACCTCCTTGAGGAACAACATTAGATTTACTTGCTTAGATCTTTACAGATGAACACCACCATCCACCGAACCGATTCATCATCTCATTCATAGAGCAGATCCATACCACTCACATTTCGTTGATCTTATTCACAGGACAGTCGCCATAGTCAAACTACCAATGGTTTGCCTTCAGCCTCCTCTGATTGGTTGAACAGACACCACGTAGGATTTTCAGGCGGTCAAAAGTTCTTCAAACAAAATCGCATGTCGGTGAGACACTAGTCGTGTCTCCCCGATGCGATTATACTCCACAGCAGCAATCGACATAGCTTAGAACTATCGACAAGAGGTCATACTGAGCTGCAAATGTTATATCGATATCCAAAATTGTCGCCCAGACTATTGCTATCGGCCAAACATTATAGCGAGTCCTCAAGAATCATATCGCTGTGCTCCTTCGTTGGAAAAACACCCGCACTCGGCAAGACATCATTCAGTCGGCAGGAGGTCATAGCGAGCGAGACTTCCTTTCCCCGAGCTCAAACCATTTTGGCAAGAGTCCACCCTGTCGGTGAGACATCATACTGATGGCACCTCCTTTCGGCGAGCCCACTAGCGGTCGGCAAGACATCTCCTTGAGCTCAACTTCTTTGGCAGGACTTCCTCCAGTCGGCGAGAGATTCATTTGTCAACCAGAGGTCACACCGAGCACAAAACATTACACCGAGACCATTTGTTTTGGTGAGACCTCACCCCGTCGGTGAGACATTACAACGAGAGCACCCTCTGTCGGTGAGACCTCAACAAGTCGGGGAGACATCATAGCAAAGGCACAAACCCTCGGTGAGACATCATAGCGAAGGTAAACCATTCTCCCCGATGCCGGCCTTGTGAACAATTGTCAGCGAGAGTTCTCCCTAAACGGAGAGAAATAGAAAACTTCATGGTGACCAAAATGTCTCAACGACCTAAGGATTTCAAATGAATATAACACACTGCGAAGCCGGAGTTGCAATGGAAACCGAACCAGCAACCTTCCCAATGAGAACCGAACACCTACACACTGGGCTCAACCCTTATGGGAGCCACATTTAATCCACGTGCCAAATTTAAAACATAATTTTCCCTTGATTGAGCCCGTAGGTGAAAATCGGGTAATATTTCTGGCGACCTCAACTGGATGTTTGCCTGCTAAACATGCAAACCAGTAGCCTAGGCCTATCCATTGGGCATGGAGTCACTTGATAACTTAGAACAGACTTGGAGCAACCTTACACATGGCTGTAACTCATTAGAGCACTTGGAAACTTATTGAAAACAAGAAAGCTATAGAAAGGAAACTATCTAACAGTGCTGGAACAACACTTAGGGAATTGAAAAATTGCAACTAAACCTACCCTACACTAACCAGTAAGAAATTGGTCAAACAAAACCATTCACAGGATGGCTGAAATAACTACCCCTTCTTCTCAATATGCAATAATTATTATGCATGATGGCAGTTAAAAGAGGACGATGCTCTGAGAAATGTTGAATAAATTGATGTAGCAATTTATGAAAAAGATAAAGAGACTCACTACCCTCCTTAAATAGATCATATGTAATGTTATTCAAGGGAGGATAAGTGAATTGAACATACTCTTTTTTAACTGTCAGTGCATCCTTGATAACATCTTCTATTGTGTCTTCATGTATGGGTGCAAGATTGATCATTGGTGTTGTATTGAACTCCATCTGGGAAAAATATCTGATAGGGAAGCCTCTGGTAAGGGTAAAGCTTGAACTTTCCTTGTTGATCTCTTGCTCATGGGCTGCCACTTTATCATCTTGTTGGCTGAAAAGGTCGAATCCTTGTGGTTGACTTGGTGGAAAAGCAGTAACCTTCTCAGCATGTTCATGCTTTCTCAAATAAACATTCATTTCTTCAATGGAGAACAATGAAATAACTTCCTCCAACACACCTTCAATCAATACATCAGCTTTTGGCTCCTTTATACACCAAAATGGAAGCTGCTTATAATTCTTATCATTACTGGAAGAATTACATTCTGATTCAGGCTTGTCTTTTTCAACGAAAGAAGGCAACAATTCTAGTGGTGATAAAATCTCAAGTTCATCTGCACAATAGAATGGGAGCTCCTCTAACCAGATATAACCTTGTAAATCAAGTTCATGAGGCTTCTCCTGCTGTTTCAACATTTGTTCAAGTTTATGAACCTGTTGTTCTAGTTCATCATGACTATCAATTACTTCTAGCTGGTCTGCCTCTTTGTCATCCAATGCTGAACAAAATTGTTCAATGATATCTGTGCATATCTCTTCATAAAAATCCACGTTAGCCTTCTCTTCAAGTGTTGTTGGTGTAAACAGACCCACAAATTCTTCATCATGTTGAAAGAATGAAGGCACCTTCCTATTCAAAACTGAAAGTTGATCCTCTCCAACAGATACTTTCGCTTTGTCCTCCTGTTGTTCTTCCAAGTCCAATGCTCCAGTATCTTGTTAATAACCATTTGCCAGCAACTCACCACACTGTCTGATGTCCTCTTGTTGTTCAATCCTTTGTTGGTGCAATTGAAAACACTTTATAGCTAGATGTAAAGGATTTACCTTTTTAATCCTTTCCCACAGGAGTAAGATGTCTAGATCAATGGGCTGCTCTTCCTCTGTTTTCTTTTCAACAGAAAACTCATTCTGTTCAAAACTTGGAACACTGAACTGTGGAAAGTGAAGCCCTTCCTCAAAGAAAGGATTTGGAAAGGTAGCAGCTGACTGGGGCATTTGAGAAAGTTGTTCTTCAAGAGAGTTAGACTAACTTTGTTCAAATTCTTGTACTAAATAGGATCCTCTTTGTGTCTCAACCTCCTGTTGATGATTATAAACTTGATAAACAAGCTCCTCCTGCTGCTTATTGACCCCCTTCTAATTTTCAATTTCCTCAAACTGCTTTTGGAAATATAAAGACTTATTCTCCAAACTCATATTATCAAAATTTTTACTCATAAGAAGAATTGCTTTGCTGGTAATATTCTATGAAATCAACAACATAACTGCTTTGATATGGTAGATTAGAAGGTATATAGATAACATTTTCATGAAATGGTGAATGGTAAGACATATTACCATGAAATCAACACTTAGCCTACTAAAACCAGTTACTTTGAGCATGGAGTCGCCAAATATGAAGATTTCAACCTCTTAAGGTCTGAAAATTGTTGATTGCATATCGAAATCAGCAATAAGATGTATCTTCTTTCAACTGTCTAATTCGATGGTCCCACCGGGTGTGCCATAAACTGTTATCTACTGAAATGCACCCTTATCAAGTTGCAAAACTTGATACTTTAGAGAAACATGGGAAATTCTCCAGGTTGTGGGTCACCTAAAAATGGAAAAGAACCTCCAGAGAAGGCTGACTTCCTTTGTGTTATCACCTAACTACTGATCTTTGTAAGAAAAAGGGAGGAGTGCATAAAAATGAAAACTAAACCCTATGGTGATACACCATAATATAACTTAGACTTGGAAAACTCAGGTCTCATACACTTGTACACAATGACTGGAAAATAACTTGCACAACCTGTTTCTGTGTGCTTTGCATAAGTGTTTTATAAAAATGCCTTATTGCTTGAGCTTCTAGGAGGAAAAGGCTTCACAGTTAAAAGAAACTTGCAATTTTGACATAGATTATAACCTACAAACATCACACTTCTCTGCAAAAAGGTACTAAAGCCATGAGACAAAATTAAGGGAAACGAATACTATCTCACAATAACCTAATCAATCATGTGAAAATACACAATATTGCAGTAACGAGAAGATAAAAATACTCCATTCAGTGATGCCTAAGGTCTGTACTATATTCCATGTCTAAGTGAGTTACAAAACTTTGCAAAATTCTGCCAAAGGATCCAAAAGTCACTAAGTGCAGAAAAATGCCAATCAAGAGCTCCTTACAAAGAGGCAAAATGCCATATATACAACCAAAACTAAAAGTGTCGGCCTCTGCCCTAAGGTTTACAAAAATGAGTTGGTTCCTGAACACGTTGGCCCTTAGATCTTTTGGAATAAATTTAATGTTGCATTCAATGTGCATCCCCTGTGTCCATGTTGATGAAGGATCGCTCTAGGGATGGCCTTTTAGATCTTTTGAAACCATCACATTAACTTTTGGCCTTCGTGTCCACCCTCAAACTTCCATTAGAGTTGCCTTGAATGTCTTGAAGTATGGTCATAAACGTCGATCTACCTTTTCCAGTAGACATCATAGCTGTCATTGTGACTCGCGGCCTCTTTCCCTTCAGCTTTCTTCTTGCTCTAGATCTTCCTGCAAGTTGACCTCCTTGAGGAACATCATCAGATTTACCTACTTAGATCTTTACAGATGAACACCACCATCCACTGAACCGATTCATCATCTCATTCACAAAGCAGATCCATACCGCTCACATTTTGTTGATCTTCTTCACAGGACGGTCACCACAGTCAAACTACCAATGGTTCGCCTTCAGCCTACTCTGATTGGTTGAATAGACACCACGTAGGATTTTCAGGCGGTCAAAAGTTCTTCAAACAGAATCCCATGTAGGTGAGACACTAGCCGTGTCTCCCTGATGGGAGTATACTCCACAGCAGCAATCGACATAGCTTAGAATTGTCGGCAAGAGGTCATACCGAGCTGCAAAAGTTATATCGATATCCAAAATTGTCGCCCAGACTATCGCTATCGGCCATAAATTATAGTGAGTCCTCAAGAATCATATCCATGTGCTCCTCCATTGGCAAAACACCCACACTCGGCAATACATCATTCAGTCGATAGGAGGTCATAGCGAGCGAGACTTCCTTTCCCCGAGCTAAAACCATTTCAGCAAGAGTCCACCCTGTCGACGAGACATCATACTAATGGAACCTCCTTTCGGCGAGGCCACTAGCGGTCCGCAAGACATCTCCTCGAGCTCAACTTCTTCGGCGGAACTTCCTCTAGTCGGTGAGAGATTCATTTGTCAGCGAGAGTTCACACCGAGTGCAAAACATTACACTGAGACCATTTCATTTCGACTAGACCTCACACTGTCGGTGAGATATTACAACGAGAGCACCCTCTGTCGGCGAGACCTCAACAAGTTGGGGATACATCATAGCGAAGGCAGAAACCCTCAGCGAGACATCCATTGGTCGGCGAGACATCATAGCAAAGGTAAACCATTCTCGTTGACGCTGGCCTTGTGAACAATTGTCGGCAAGAGTTCTCCTCGAGTGGAGGGAAAGAGAAAACTTCATGACGACCAAAATGTCTTGGAGACCTAAGGATTTCAAATGAATATAACACACTACGGAGCCAGAGTGGGGATGGAAACCAAACCAGCAACCTTCCCAATGAGAACCGAACACCTGCACACTGGGCTCAACCCTTATGGGAGCCACATTTAATCCACGTGCCGAATTTAAAACATAATTTTCCCCTAATTGAGCCCGCAGGTGAAAATCAGGTAACAGTTATAAGAGTTAAGGAAAAAATGGAATATAGAAAAGTCAATGCAACAACAAGGGCACAAGATAAAGTTGTCTTAAAAGGTGCTTCTTCAAAATCCACTGTGCCCCCACCTCAACATCAATATGACTTAGTCAATCAACTTCGAAAAACTCTTGCTCAAATTTCTATCTTAGAATTCCTGAAGATTTCCCCAGCACACAAGGAGAATCTAGAAAAGGCCCTCGTTGAAACAACTGTATCCATTGATCTAGATGTGGACTCATTTCAAGCCATGATGGGACACTTGTCCTCACCCACATGCATCTCATTCTCTGAGAAAGATGACGTTTCCATAACTCATCCCCATAACTCATCGCTATACTTAGAAGTCATGATCCACAAGTTTTGTGTCAAGCGCGTCGTAATAGATGGAGGTGCTGGTTTGAACATATGTACCATGAAGTTAGTTCAGGATTTAGTATTTTCTGAGGACTCCATTGATCCTAGAAGAAAGATTACTATTAAATCCTACGATGATGAGGAAAGAGCATCCAAGGGTTTAATCATGCTGCCAATCAAAATGGGACCTGTTATCAAGAATACTTTTTGTCAAGTGTTAGGCCGTGATTTTGCATATGACATCTTGTTGGGTCGTCCTTAGATCCATGAAATGTAAGTTGTCCCATCCACATATCATCAATGTATTAAGTTTCCTTATGACAGATAGGAGATCACAATACCGACTGATAATTCGAATAGCCAAACTTGTGCCAACATCAAAACTAGTTAAGATACTTTGGTTCCCAACAACCGAGAAGCTCCTACTAGTAGTTCTCCCAAAGTTGATACAAAAATAAGTCAGTTAACCAAAAGCTTTGACAAGCAACTACGGTTCAAGGAAAATGGAGTTGGGGAGTACTCTCTCTGTCTTGCTAATCTACCTACATCGCCTTGGTCACATGGGCAACCTTCTATCACAAAACAACAAATATATGTAGCATCAACCTCAACGCAACCACCAACAGAGCCAAGTACAAACTTTAATGGAAAATTTATCAAAGAGAAATTCCCCATGGAATATCCTGAGGATAGAGAAGTTCTAAATTGGCTCTATAAAGATGAAGACAAAACAATCCTCAATGTCAAAATAACAACTAACCAATATGGTAAAGGGTATTCAATCATGCAAAAGATGGGCTATGATGGTAATGGTCCTATCGGAAAGAGAAAAAAAGGAGTAGTTGAGCCTATTCACCTTCCAGGACTTGCTGCAAAAGATAAAACAGGACTAGGCTATGATACTAACTCAAAAGAAATAACATCCAAGCAGTTGCATGATACTGTCCTCACATTGCAAGAAGGTTCTGATACAAGAGAAGCATGTTTGACAACAATTTAGAATTTCATGGATAATAACTTTGACACAAACTCTGGTGAATATGAATGGGACACCATCTACAATGATGAGTTTTGGAGGGACAAAAAGGTTGATGTGATACACAAATATACCCCAACTCTAATCGAAGGTGAAGGGTCAGGGTCCCAATTGCAAGGATCTGAACTGCAAGGCAACTATGATTCTAGTGATACTGAGTTAGATTTAAACGAACAAGACTATCATGGGAACAATACCATCATTGACCTACCTCATACCTTGGATCCTACAAACAACTCCATTATGGTCATAACCATTGCCGATTTCATGCAGCCCAATGACCCGCTACCTTTAATCCATCTTGATCTCATTGACTTAGATTTATCTGAACCTATCAATATACCTATGTTTCCAAGCGATGAATCTATCATGAACTTCCTTTCTGCAGACGACATAAATGATTGTTCCACTAGAGATTTTTGGCATAGAGTCTTTAATCAAGAGAGTGTCAAGTCTCCTAGTTGCAAAAGTAAAAATAAAAAAGAAAGATCTAACAGTGAAAACCAGAATCTGGTAGTGTTAGATCAAACAAAAGATTAAATAAAGAGCGTATCAGATGGTGAAAACCTTTTTAAGGCACCAAATGATGGGAAGCTTGACACTCTCCTTGAGCACTATCATTAGCAATCGCCTATCTTGATTGAGCCTACAAAAGAGGTTAATCTTGAAACTTTAGAAAAACCAAGGATTCTACAGTTAGTTGTGTCAATGACAGATAAAGAAGTACCTAAGTTCATAAAATTTCTAAGAGAAAATCAAGTCAACTTTTCCTGGTCTTATGCAGACATGCCAGGTCTTGATCCCAATCTCATAATGCATCACTTGTCCATCAAACCAGGAGTTAAACACGTGAAACAAAAACTCAGAAAGATGCATCCTCATGTTGCACTACTGGTTAAAGAAGAGCTTAGAAAACTCCTTGATGTGGGATTTATAAGATCAATCGACTATGTAGAATGGATCTACAACATCGTTCCTGTATCCAAGCTAGATGGAAGTATCAGAGTGTGCATGGATTTCAGAGATCTTAATAAAGCATGTCCTAAGGATGACTTTCCACTTCCAAACATCGATACTATAGTTGATCTGACAGTTGGCCATGCCATGTATTCACTAATGGATGGTTTTTTTGGTTACAACCAAATAAAGATTGCACCTGAAGACCAGGACAAAATAACTTTCACATGTCCATGGGGGACTTATTGTTGGAACGTCATGCCTTTCGGTCTAAATAACGCTGGGGCTACATATCAAAGAGCCATGACTACAATTTTCCATGACATGATGCACACATTCATGGAAGATTATGTAGATGATTTATTGGCAAAATTAGACAAGGGAGAAGGACATCTTGAAGTATTATCCAAAATATTTGCAAGGTTGGAAAAGTTCAAAGTTCACCTTAACCCAAAGAAATGTGTTTTTGGGGTCACATCTAGAAATTGATTGAATTAGATCTTTCCAAAGTGCAGGAAATCATGGAAATGCCTCCACCAAGGAATATCAGTTAGTTGAGATCATTACAGGGACGACTTCAATCTATACGAAGGTTCATCGCACAACTGGCAGATAAAATTCTACCTTTCACACATCTATTGCATAAGAATGTTCCTTTCAAATGGGATGACAAGTGTGAAATGGCCTTTCAACAAATCAAGCAGTACTTAATGAACCCACCGGTTCTAGTACCACCAAATCCAGACAAACCACTAATCTTGTATATTGCCGCAACAAAGACATCTTTGGGGGCATTATTAGCACAGGAGGACTCTACAAGAAAGGAACATGCAATTTATTACATCAGTCGAATGCTAACAAGTCATGAACTCAACTACACTTTCATTGAGAAGGCTTGTCTAGTAGTAGTCTTTGCCTCACAAAATTTTTGGCACTACATGTTAACTCATACAATCAATCTTGTTGCAAAGATTGATCCACTCAAGTATCTGCTAAGCAAGGCTACATTAACAGGAAGGTTAACAAAATGGGTTATGATCCTGAGTGAGTTTGACATCCATTATGTTGATCACAAAGCAATCATAGGACAAGTTATCATTGATCAACTAGCTGAAGCACCACTACAAGCAGACCATCCCATGCACATTGAATTTCTAGATACTGATGTCTTCACTGTAGAATCCAAACAACCATGGTCATTATACTTTCATGGTTCTTTCACTCAACATGGATCAGGGGTAGGCATACTCTTTGTCACCCCTCAAGGACATACCATTCCTCGGTCATATATGTTAATGTTTCCATGCACTAACAACATAGATGAGTATGAAGCTTTAATCACTGGACTCAAGATCGCATTGGAATGGAGGATCACAGAACTACAAGTCTATGGTGACTCATAGTTAGTCATTAATCAGATCAATGATGATTATTAGACCAAAGATGACAAATTGTTGCCATATAAGAAGATGGTTGATGATTTCAAGAATTAATTCATGGATATCAATTTCATATAGATTCCAAGACTTGATAACAAAGCAGCTGACGCCATGGCCATGATTGCATCATTGTTGCAACTCCTAGAAAATTAGGCTTGCTATGAATTTCTGGTGGAACAATCATTTACACCTGCCTATGACACACCTGAAAGCTAGATCATTTGTCACTCAGTAGGATCCGATTCACCTTGGTATGGTAAGATTTATTCCTACCTAAAAGATGACATCTTACCACCTGACTTATCACGTAACCAAAAGTGCAACTTTATTTGCCAATCCTCTCGCTATACTCTTATCACTGACACCCTTTATCGTCGCGGTCTTGATGGTACTTTACTTCGATGTCTTGAATGTGACAAATCTAACAAGGCTTTACAAGAAGTTCATGGTGGAATTTGTGGTACTCATTCAAGTGGATTGACCTTATCCAAGAAATTGATTAGAATGGGTTACTACTAGTTGATTATGGAGAGGGAATCATTCAATTTCATGAAGAAGTGCTCTAAATTCTAGATTCATGGGAATCTCATCCATGCACCAACACAAAAACTACAACCGTTCACGCCGGCCTGGACATTCTCTCAATGGGGGTTAGATCTAGTTGGAAAGATTCATCCTTCATCATCGAATAGACACAAGTTCATCATCACAGCGATAGAGTATTTTACCAAGTGGATTGAGGCAGTACCTCTCACTAAGGTTACCAGCAAACAAATCTCATCATTCATACTCAACTATATCATTTGTCGGTATGGCATTCCCAACTCCATCATCACAGATAATGGACGACCATTCAAGAATTAGGATGTTGATGAACTTTACAAGATATTCCATATTCAACATAGATATTCAACACCTTACTATCCACAAGGGTATGGCCAAGCAGAGGCCTCAAACAAGACTATATTGAAAATTTTGAAGAAGACTATGAATGATGCAGGGAAAGATTGGCACGTTCAACTCAATCCCGCATTATGGGCCTACAAAACTAGCATAAGAACTCCAATAGGAGCAACACCGTATGCTCTTGTCTATGGAGAAGAAGCCATATTACCTCTAGAGGTTGAGATTTCATCACTCAAGGTATCATTGAAGGGTCTCACAATAGATGATGAATACAAAGTTTCCCGACTACAAGAGCTGGAACTCCTCGATGAGAAGAGACAATGAGCAGCTGATCATTTGAAAGCATATCAACAGATGATTTCTTGTAGCTATAATCACAGAGTCAAGCCATGTACCTTTCAGGTTGGTGATCTTGTTTTGAAGGAAAACCCACGAAATCAGCAAGACAGAGAGAAGAAAGGAAAGTTTGAACCAAATTGGTTGGGTCCTTACGTGATTATCGCAGTCTACGGTTCAGGAGCCTACAAGTTGTCAATGCCAGAAGGGGACTTGTTTGATGAACCCATTAACAACATGCACCTGAAGAAGTATTATGTCTAAATCAGTTATCATCATCCATAAAAAGTCCTAAAAAAACCCATAAAAATCAGAAAAAGTCCTGGAAAAATTCATAAAAATCAGAAAAAGTCCTAAAAAAAAAAAAATCATTATAGGGTGAAAACTTGGCAACAGACAGTCTATTGACAAGAAAAATACAAAAATCAAAAAGATAAAAAATGCCAATAAGAGACAAATGGTGAAAATCTAGCAAACAAACGTTATTTGTAGCTCTCCATCTATTAGTTCGTGTTTTGCACTTAGCTTCTCAGCCTTCATTTCATGCATCTTTTCACCATCATCTTAGAGCCATATCAACATCATAATTCCATCATTTTTTTAGAGCGATAGCGTCTTACCATGGC
>VDFB02058242.1:412181298-412434657 GCA_007258455.2 Sequoia sempervirens
TCTCAGGAAATCAGCCCATACATCATCTCCTACCAATTCTCATTAGTAACAAGGAGATAAAAGAAACTGTACAACTTCCACTATGAATCTTTTAGAATCATTAAACAGTAATTCAAGATTCATATCATGAAAGTAAACTTAATAAAACACATCTAAAAAATATAATAGGCCAAATACCTTTCAGATAAACTGCCGAGCATACCAAGAGTGGGAACGAGAATACTCCTTTCAAGATATGCAAGTCATTATGACTAATCCAAGAGCAATCTCCTCATAGGTCTCTTATTGAATTCACATTCAACCAAGGTGAAGGCTTCTCAGACTTTTTGCTGAACAACTTTAACAAGAGTAACAAGCAGCAACACATCTCTCATAAGAGAAAAACAGCCTCACCTTATTCTTCATGTATCCATGAGTACTAGCAACCGATCATCTCATGCTAAACTTCAACTGCATTACTGCACTAACACGAAGTATCAAGCAAGTAATCAAAAGCACCCAATACACAAAGAATTACCAGACCATTGTCAAAGCTCCAGTCATCTGAATCAGGAACTTATCATGACACCATGATCTACACATCCCCATAGGAGATACCATGCTTCAAGTGACTCCACCATTGTCTCAAGTACAATGCCAAAACTCCAGTGCACAAACAAGAGTATACCATGACATAAAGCAAATAAACTCAAAACAACATCACCTGTCAAGCACCGCACACCTTTAGCCAAAGACCTAATTCATGGTTCCAAGATGTTGCACACATCTTCGGGCCGAATGTTCATGCAAAAGCCAAAAGAACCCTTTGCAACACTAAAGAGCATCACCTACTTGATGAATCCACAGCCATCAAGTAGGAACACCTTAATCGAAACGCGGACACCCGAAGCCTTCCGGGCATCATGACCACTGCCAGGTTCCCATAACCAACTATTCAAGCACTCAATAGTATCCATCCTCTCATCTCAAAGCAAACACCAATGCACAAGTGACCACAGACAAGGCCAGCTAACAAGTTTGTACCAACAATGAATCAACCTCGTGGATATAGACAGTCCACTTCTGAGTTGTCTCATAGCAAACATGTAGGTAAAGACAGCCCACAACATTGCACAACCCGTAGATCCATTCAATAGAAACATGCAAACCCATCATTGCATTGGAAATGCAAAACTGAGATTTCAAAGAGAATAACCACATAGACAACATGACTCAAACATCAAATCACACCGGATCTAACTTGCCAAACATGTCCACAACGAGCACCATAATCAAGGAACCCACAAGCACCACCACAAGAATGCTGAGTGACAAATCACGTACCAACACTCCCATGCAGAGAAGAAAACATACCTCCTCAAGCCATGCACCAAGCATGCATGCAGACCTGCAACTATCCCATCCAGCAGCACCCCAAAAGGCCAATGTCTAGACAATAGCTTAACAACAACTCCACATGACCACAATTTTTGCTTAACCGTGTAAAACCTGCAAAACCACAGAGCCATGCAAGTACAAAACATCCTTAGAAAGGAAAACAACAATTTAGGAGAATCCAGGCCCCATTCAGGCCAACTCTAAAACCACCAACATGTACATGCATCTGAGAAAGAGAGAAAGGCTATTTCATAAGCTTTCAAATCATCTAATGACTAACTTCATAGCCTTAAGCATTCGAGGTTAACAGGAAACAGTGCCTTCCAACACCAGGAACCACCACCTAGCATAAGCACTCTCTTCCATGACTGAGAAACAATCTAGGCTTCTCCATATCACCCAGGAGCCTGTCACACAGGCACCAATATGAAAGCTTTACTACTACATAGCCACAGAGTAGGAAAATCCACCTCATACTCCAAGGTTATACCTCTACCAGCCAGGAGACATAGATCACCACATGATCAACTCCCTTATCCATCTTGACCATCCTTCAAGCTGCATGATGTCTCATAATACCACAAGGCTTCCACTCATCAAAGGATCAATCCATCAGTTCATTCCTCCAGATTTCGTCCAGCCTATTCAAGCTAAGAAATCATCACAGGAGAAACATCCAGAACCAATGACCAAAAGAAGGCTCTAATACCACTTGTAAGGAAATCTAGGAGCGCATCTAGTGAAAACTCCATAATAGTAGTGCCTTCGGTAACTTTAATTTTGATTAGGTTGCCTCAAAAACACGTACAACTATGTCCTAAAGCGGAAACAGACATAGTTCATTCCTCCATTGATCCTTCTGAGAGAAGCACATGTAAATTCAACAGCAAGCAATGACAGATTCTAGAAACAGAATCAACACAGATGAAAGATAAGATAGAAATCAGAACACAAAGATTTACGTGGGGAAAATCCTCTCGGATAAAAAACCCCACTCCAAAGATCGAGCCATTGTATTATTCAACAAACGGTTACAATACAATTTCAGGCTCTTAGCCTTTTCAGAGATTACATCTTGTTCATCTGTATACAACTAGTAGCAAACACCCCCAAAGAGATCAACCATGGCATTCATGTTCAGGAGAGATTCCAACAACATAACTCTGCCTCTCTCACTCTCAGCCTCAGCCTCATGGCTTCGGCCTTTTAGCCAGCCACTTGGCCTTTCTCTATCGATCTCTCTCTGGCTTTTGGCTCTTCAGCTTCTCGGCTTTTCAGCCTGTCAACTTCTTCTCTCTCTCACGCTTATCCAGAACGTCCAATGCATACATATATGCATTCATTCTTAACAGGCTCTTTGTGAATCGGTTCAAGATCACACAACAACAATCTCCAACTCAGCATCCTTATCGAAACGTAGATGTTTCCACTCTTGTGTAATATTTCCTTACAAACCGTTCAGTTCCAACTACTACAAAAAATCCAACTACCAACTGTTTGAATTTCACTTGCTCTGATTGGTCCAAGTCGTACCACGTAGGACAGACTTCACCCGGTCAATAGCAATCAATTTTGTGTCGCATGTCGGTGAGACACTAGAAGTGTCTCCCCGATGCCACAAGACCCGTTTACACGTCGCCAAGAGTCATCTCCATCGGCAAGAGGTTACATCTAGTCCAGAGAGCTATCGCTAAGACTTCGCCATGTCGCCAAGACCTCACATCGAAGATCACAAGGTATTTTGAAGAGTTCATCAGTCGACAAGACTATCGCTCTTTGCCCAAACATTACACCGACGACTCCAAGTCATATTGACCTTAGCATTCTCATTGGTGAGACAATCGCCATTTGATGAGATGTGATACCGAAGTTCAAAGGTCATATCGATGCTAGCTTTTCCATTGGCAAGACATCCGCAGTTTGCCAAGACTTCATACCGAAGTCTTCAAGTCATGCCGACATGAGTATTCCATTCGGTGAGACAATCGTCTTTCGCCAAGACATCACACCGAGCGCTTCATGTTATACCGAACACTGAGCAGTCACCAAGAGTCATACTGACATCAAGTTTCCCATTGGCAAGATAATCACTCTTCACCAAGACATCATACCGATGTCTTCAAGTTACACTGCAATGCTCGACAGTTGGCAAGACATTCGACTTTCACCGAGACATCACAGCGAGTGAACATGTCATACCGAAGCATCGAAGATTCGGCGAGACTTATCATCTTCGCCAAGACCTTATACCGAGGTCTTAAGTCACCCCGAGCGCTGCACTCACTAGTCGGCAAGACCAACACCTGTCGCCAAGACTTCATGCCGAAGTCTCCAGGTTACCCCGAGCCTATCATTCGCCAGGAGATCTTCTCGAATGTTCAAGTCACCCCGATGACTACAATCGGTGAGACATCTCCCTGTCGCTAGGACCACATACTGACACACTTGAATTACCCCGACGGCTCCAGGAGGAAACATATCTGTGAGACAACCCTCCATCAATAAGACTTCATATCGAAGCAAATGGGTTACACCGATGATCCTGTCGGCATAAGTCACACTGACATCAACTAGGCACCCGATAGCAAACCCTTTTGTCGCCGAGACATTTCCACTCTACAAAGGGTTATAGCGAATGCACCAATTTACAGCGATAGGTCCATTCGGCAAGACTTCAACAAAGTCACAGCGACATGAGCAAAACACAAGATTACTGAACTGTCAGTCAGCCAGACAACATGAATGTCACAGCGACCATGCTTTCTAAGAGGTTTCATCCTGTGAGATTGAGGCATATTTTCCAACATAATCTAAAAAATTGACATGCAATGGACCAATTGGTAGAACTTTGATGCTTCATTCATTCATTCTATTTATGGAAATGATGATTTTTATAGGATTTTTTCCCTAGTGTGAATGACTCAAGTCAACGTGTAAATTTTAGTGATTATGAGTCTTACAACACTATAGCACATGCATTCTTTAGTTAAATGCACTACAATTGCATGTGCACACCTAGTTAACTTATAGATAATTATAATTGACTACATGACAATGCTAATTAACTTATTATAATGGCATGTCATAGATAGAGGGATGCACACTGCCAACATCCTTAAATAAAATCAATGAGACATCTAGAAAGAAAAATAAAATACCCAACACACTCTAACATAATAGTGTGTTACCATCATTATCCACACATCTCAGTACATAACCTCATATAAATCAATAATTGTGAAATCCTTTTAATATCAGCATGGGCCACATAGTAAACTTCAAGGAATCACAATATAAGTTGGACCCAAAACAAGATTCAATTAGATTCCATAAAATAAATCAATTTCTTATTTTGGAGCAAATTAGGGATAAACATGTTACCAAGTCCTTCAAGAAAATCTATACTTGAACTTTGAATGCATCAAATTAAAATTCCTTAAAATCTACCTCATTACACAACCATAGACTACCACATCATCGCCAAGAGAAGTTAGTTGTACAATTAGTAATAAGCCAATCAAAATACATCCTACTATGTCATGCCCACATTTTAATGTGAATCTAACACAAATGCTACAACTTTTTTATTTGAAAAACCTAGGTACATAACCTAACATCATACACGTCATGCCACCCATGCACGATGCAACTTCTATAGTTTAACATTATTTAATAATATTGCATTGAATGAGGAACAACTCATAGTTTAATTAGCTATAGGTTCTTGTCAGCCCACTCCCTCCATCAAGTTTTATAGATATTTGACTTTAAATTCTTATAAATGTCTAGAGGAGGTAGTGTGATCAATAATGTTACCGCCAATAAACTTATCATTTAATTTGAACCTTTGTCTTCATATTTTCCTAAGATGCCATAGTTATCTCAACTTGATCAAATTGATTTAATTATAGAGTAGTTGACCAGATTAAGATTAAGAATCTCGATAACAATAATACTTAAATATAACCTTTTAATTATTTCGTCAAAATATCTTGCCCTAACTTTTAAATTGACCCACCTTATTATCCATCATTAAGAGGCTCTTTCTTTGCTAATTAACTAGGCATGGCTATTTAAAATCAATACACTCAACCTTTCATCTATAATAGTTTCACTAATTTTAAAATTTATTATTCTATTCAATATTTGAATTTTGAATATTAGATTATTTCCATATGCCTTTTAAAATAATATTTACGTGAATTAGTTATTATAGATGACTTATCATTAATCCTATGATTTTAATAGAATAAATGCATATTTCAATCAGACCATCACACTTTTAATTGGGTAAAAGTACGATTGAGTATGATAAATTAATCCAACTATATCATTATAAAAATACCTTATATACATAAACTTAAATGAATCAATTAACGATTTTTATCCAGTTTACACTACATTGGATAGTTTAATTATAAAAACAATTTGCATTCATAATAATTTCTTGCTCGACATTTAAATTAAATGGTACAAGTACCAAAAAGATCAAATTTTAAATTGAATGTTTATGATAAAATATTTGGAGGAAATGAAAGTATGTGCAATACATTTACATAAGAGATGCAGAAAGAGTTTGATATGTCTGTGTTTGGGGAGATGAATTTCTTCCTTGGACTTCAAATCAATCAGACAAAGAAAGGACTATTTATTATTTCATAGTCAAAGTATGTTAAGAAAATGTTGAAGAAGTTTGGAATAGAAGACTCTAAATCGGTATGTACTCCTATGGTTACTGGTTGCAAGCTAAGTAAGAATGAAGAATCTCCTAAGGCTGATTAGAGCAAGTGTATTATATACACAAACTTAAATGAATCAGTTAACAATTTTTATCCAATTTACACTAGATTGGATAATTTAATTTTAAAAACAATTTGTATTCATAATAATTTCTTGCTCGACATTTAAATTAAATCTTTTTTTTAATCTATTTTTATAATTTTAATATTTATGTCAATTTGTTAATGTAAACAAATTTAATTAAACTCTTGATTTTAATCAATTATTTATTTAAATTGATACCCTTTTTCTTAGGGAACACATTTAAACAAAATGAAATGATTTGACCAAACTAGTTTAAAACAATCACTATATAATATTTTAACCATTATAATTCTTCCAAAATTAATCCATGTATAAAATCCTTTAATTTAAGTTGCATTAAATAACTTTTAAACAACTTGTTTCTCATTTAATGAGATTTAAATCTCCACTTGGTAATTATGAAGTTAAAATAACTTGATAGCATAAAATTTAACTATGAACTTTTAACCCCTAGTACCCCACCGTGAACTTAATTATCATTAAGAGAAATTTATTAATTAAACAATATTTTAAGATAATCAAAAAGCAAATGAGATGAACATTTAATTTCATCCATTGAATAAGACTGAATCTCCACCCTTAGATTTTAGGGCAACAAAGTGAAGCCCTAAATCAGAAAGATGACTTATTAATTTCTCTTCCTTTCCATTTCCTCATTTTTCATTTGATTGCAGGATTGAATAAAAGAAGGAATGAATAAGAAATTCATGCCAGTTTACTTGAGGTGTGATCTTGTTGTTGTTTGATGAAGGTTAGCATCCTTATTGCGGGTTTCCATTTGTTTTATTTCTTCCATAAAAGCTTATATATTCTCAAACATCTGTTAAATTGAAACCCTTATTTCTTATTTACTTTTCTAAGTTACAGAGACGCGCAATAATACATAGATCTGTGTTTAAACCTCGACAATGTTGTTTTGAAAGCCACATCATGCTATATCTTTACCATTTATTTTATTTTATTTATTTATTTCTATTATTCTTGCACGTCAGAGGCTTGCAACTTCATAGGCATAATCCATCCTTTCTTTCTCTGCTAATAATTTTTTTCTGAAGAGAGTTTGAGAGATTCAAATTATATTCATTGTTTTTATTTACGTATCTTTTTTCCTTGCAATGTATACAGAGGGGAGTGGGGGATTATGCCCCACCCCAACGTCCACAGGCTATAGCCTCCCATGGGGATATTGCTCACCTGAGGGAGGGGCCGGCGATAGGGAAGCCTACCTGTCGCTCCCCTCAAAATTTCATATTTATTTATTTATGTTTTGCTTAAATTTTAATTCTATTTTTTAAATTTTCTGTGTTTATTTTGTTTAAATTTTAATTTTAGTTTTTTTTTTAATTTTATGTATTTATTTTGTTATATGTATAAATAAAATTGTTTTGTTTATTTAGTTGCATGCATAAAATAAATAAAGCTGTTGATGAATATAATTTCTTAATTAAATTGTGTGTATGTTAGTTATATATATATGCCAAATTCATTTATTGTCTTAAAATTTTAATAAGTCTAAAATTCCCAAACTAATAATGCATAAATTTTCACTTACAAAATTATATATTGGTTAAAGAAAATGTATATTATAATCTCATCAAGATGCAACAACTCAATGTTAATTTTCTTAATAGTTTATAATAGTTTAATGGGAAGGAAAGTGATTTTAAGGGAATGATCTAATTACCATATAAAAGTTGTTTAATTTTGTTTTTTCATGTTCTATTAGTATAAATGTATACATTCTTCCTACATTATTATACAAGGTAACATTGATTAAATTGCAAAAATAGATGGAACTAAAATTTATGTTTTCTTCTCCAACATTAGGACTTCTAAACCATCACATTTCATCTTAATAGTAAAGATGTCAGAAAGTTCTTTTCACATAAACTTAAAATATGATTCACAAAACCTATTTTCTTTAATACAAGTCTTTTATACCCCTTCTTAACATCATACAACATATTCTTTTATATTGTAAACCCAAAGATCTATCATTTCCCCATTTTTTAAACAAATACCACATTGCCCTTTTCATCTTCTTAGTACAACATAAACCCAAAGGTAGGGGTAACAAGAAATGAACTCCATCAAAATACTCCAAATATTCGTATAAGATGCATGCCAATAGGAAAAGTAAATCTCTCCACCCTACCAAACATGGCATCATTAGGTCATTCCAAGATCCTAGCCATCCCTCGAACCAAGAGAAGCATTTCAACCTTCCCCTCCCCTCCCGTCATTGCCCCGCACCCATTGCCCTTTCCATTTTCTTAGTACAACATAAACCCCAAGGTGGAGGTAACAAGAAATGAACTCCACCAAAATACACCAAATATTTGTATAAGATGCATGCCAATAGGAGAAGTAAATCTCTCCACCCTACCAAACATGGCATCGTTAGACCATTCCAAGATCCTAGCCATCCCTTGAGCCAAGAGAACCATTTCAACCCCTCCCCGCCCCCCTTTTTAACCCAAGTATACCCTCTCACATATTATACTAAAACAACACCACAATACTCATACCACTCACTATCATTCCCCTCACAAATAGTCTAAACTTCTTTATTATTACACACATACTTCAATAAGAAAGAAAAAACAACATTTTTGGCATCCCAAATTCAAAGAGAAATTTCTACACATCTATGAAAACACCAATGATATATAAAAAAAAGTAAAAGGACTTATCTTTCTACACCATTGTAGGGATGAAGTCATTTCAAGAACTTGAGCTCCCACCATTCCAAAAATGTCAAATAAGGTCATGCCCATAATTTTACATGTAAACATGCAACATAAACATTTTTTTTTATACATTAATTAAGAAAATTATCTCTCTAAGAGTTTTAGGGTGTAACGATAACTCATACTCTATCCTTGATATTCACATAAGCATGACTATACTCCTACAACTATTGGATGTATGCCAATAGTCTTATTATTAAGATTTGACGTTGTTCGAGCATTTAATCTAGCGAATATCAAACCTAGTACCAATTATGAACCTCATTAATGTTGTCACAACTAACACCTAACGACATAGCATTGCATTTTAACCTCTTTAATTCCTCTCTTATTTTACTAGTGTAGGTATCCTTGGTTACCTTGACAAAATTTGTGTTTACCTTTTCACCTCAAATACCTAAATGCATGTAGGGGAAGTTTAACTGAAGTTTAGTTTACATAATAGTTTTGCTTTCATTCTAGTCCCCCTAGGGAGTAGCTCATTGGGGAAAATAGGCCGCAATCCTTTTTACTCTCCTCGAGACATACATATCTAATACATATCTAATTTAGGTAGAGTATCCCATATTTTCATTTCTAGATTTATCTTTAATAGCAATAACCCATTTTATAAATTAATGTTTACATGAACACTTATCCCATGTACATATACATATGATTTGTGGTTTCAATTCATTATCATTTATAATAGTAGTATGTTGAGGTTGATTATCATATCTATATAACATACTCCAAGATTCGTGTTAGCATTGTTTGAACAATAATTTAATTGTCAAAGGAAATTTATGTTATGAACAATGAGATTATTATTAAAGAGTCAACCGAACTATACAAATAAATATTATTAGATAATCATCCTATAAACATAATAGTGGTGTATTATTATTTAAACTTGTATTATACATTAACTACGATGTTATTCACATCCAACCATTAAACTAATAATATTACTCAATCTTAAATTAAACAGTAGTAATATTGTCGTTAGTTGGTTTATGCTTATTCCTTAAAGAGTAAGATCATTATTTATTTTTCAATTCATAGGTTATTATTACGAGTGTACTGTTTACTCATTGTTTACACACCGATCAATCCTTAATCAAATGCCTATAAATAAAGAGAATAAGTGATAACAACATTGTGGTTTAATCCACCATCTAATTATTAATAGCACTATTATTAATCACCCTGAATATTTATATTAATAAATTTTTTTATTGTACCCAATTAATAATTAAACTTTAATTATGATAATATTATTGAACTTAATTAGCATTTATAAAATATTCAAAATCTCATACGCTATCACTTAATCTTATATTAAAAAATAATTGTTTTAAGTCCTCTTATTAAGTTAATTTAAAATAAATTTAAAAAATAGCTCTCCCTTTTATGATTGAGGGTTAGAGTGACTTGAGGTAATTTTAAATTTTAAATTTGTAAGGATGAATAAATTTTTATTTAATAAGCCTTCTCAAATGGCTTAATGTTGTACTTATAAGACGTGGCTAATCCTTGAACAAAATGCACCTATGTACATACAAAAAACACATAAAAACATACATAACAACATACATGGAAACATACATAACATGATGAGACGGCTTAGTGCGGGCCCAGCCAGACGGGGGATAAAATTGACGAAACCAGCATACGGGACCAAACATGAGGGAAATGGTAGGTAGGAGTTAACAACGCCATCAGGTCAATTTTCCTGCCTCCTATCGACCATTAAAAGTGGGTCACATGGCTTGTGACTGAAGTTTCATTTTCAAAGATTTTTTCTGGCATGAGAAAATTGGAGGCAGACTGATGTGTGTGTTTTTGGTTTAGAGAAAGAAGGGTGAAAACACTCTGAGTTTCTAGTCTGTATGTTGAAAGCTAAAGGTTGGAGTGCACGTGGAGGAGTTGGAGGATAAAACCAACCAAATCGAGGTGTTTTTGCAGTTTGCACATTGAAAGATGAAGTTTGGAGTGCACGTGGAGGAGTTGGAGGAGAAAACTAACCAAATCAAGGTGAGGGGTGCTAACCAATTGGGTTGCAAAGGGTTTTAGAACACTATATGGGTTGCTTGTTTCTTAACACCTAGGGTTTTCAAACATGAATTTTTACAAAACATAATGAATGTCTTGAAAAACTTTTGTAATTTAGATAGTGCAAATGTATTGAAATGCCCCTTCAAAATTTATAAGGACTTTTAATTTAAGTAAAAATTGCATTTAAATTTTGCGTGATTGAAAAAAAGTGCACAAAATATTTATAATTTGGGAAACACAATGTGGGTTTTCAGTTATTTGAATCTCGTTTAAATTTAAGGGGTTGTCTCACAGTTGGTTGCTTGCTTCTTAACACCCATGGTTTTGCAACATTAAATGCTACAAAATAATATGAATGTATTGAAAATCACACCTTCCATTGTTGTGTTTAAATTTTGCATGATTGAAAAAAAAAGTGCACAAAATAATTGTAATTTGGAAAACACAATGTGGGTTTTCAGTTATTTGAATCTCCTTGTTTAAATGTAAAGGGTTGTGTCACGGTGAGTTGCTTGCTTCTTAACACCTACGGTTTTGCAACATGGAATGTTACAAAACAGTATGAATGTCTTGAAAACCACACATTCTATTGTTGTGTTTAAATTTCACATGATTGAAAAAAAAGGTGCACAAAATAATTGTAATTTGGAAAACATAATGTGGGTTTTCAGTTATTTGAATCTCGTTATTTAAATTTAAGGGGTTGTCTCATAGTTGGTTGCTTGCTTAACACCTATAGTTTTGCAACATGGAATGTTACAAAATAGTGTGGATGTCTTGAAAATCACACCTTCCATTGTTGTGTTTAAATTTTGCATGATTGAAAAAAAAAGTGCACAAAATAATTGTATTTTGGAAAACACAATGCAGCTTTACAGTTATTTGAATCTTCTTGTTTAAATGTAAAGGGTTGTCTCACAGTGGGTTGCTTGCTTCTTAACACCTAGGGTTTTGCAACATGGAGTTTTACAAAATAGTATGAATGTCTTGAAAATTACACCTTCCATTATGTGTTTAAATTTCGTATGATTGAAAAAAAAAAGTGCACAAAATAATTGTAATTTGGAAAACACAAAGTGGGTTTTCAGTTATTTGAGTCTCCTTGTTTAAATGTAAAGGGTTGTGTCACAGTGGGTTGCTTTTTTTTTAACACCTACGGTTTTGCAACATGGAATGTTACAAAATAGTATGAATGTATTGAAAATAACACATCCCATTGTTGTGTTTAAATTTCGTATGATTGAAAAAAAAAGTGCACAAAATAATTGTAATTTGGAAAACACAATGTGGGTTTTCAATTATTTGAATCTCCTTGTTTAAATTTAAGGGGTTGTCTCACAATTGGTTGCTTTCTTCTTAACACCTATGGTTTTGCAACATGGAATGTTACAAAATAGTATGAATGTCTTGAAAATCACACCTTCCATTGTGTTTAAATTTCGCATGATTGAAAAAAAAGTGCACAAAATAATTGTAATTTGGAAAACACAATTGTGGTTTTCAGCTATTTGAATCTCCTTGTTTAAATGTAAAGGGTTGTATTGTTGTGGGTTTCTTGCTTCTTAACACCTACGGTTTTGCAACATGGAATTTTACAAAACAATATGAATGTCTTGAAAATCACACATTCCATTGGTGTGTTTAGTTTTTCAACATCGCGTCTTTTATATTGCAGTTGTGTGTTAACACCATTAATTAAACTCCTTTTATTTCGATGATAAAAGTTTCTTTTAAAATTTTAATTTCTTTTCCAAGTGGTTAAATGTAGTGTTTATGTTGTTTTACTTCAATTTCAGTAGTTCCAACTATTGCCTTTGCATTTGCAAGTTGACTAGTCACACATTTTTCCTCATCTCCATTGTTGTTACATGTTATCACCCCCTTGGTATTCCTTTTCATGAGCTCCTACCTTCTATTTCATATCTTTTATTTTAAGCTTTGGAGCAGTTGCTCCCTCATTAGCCCTTAGGACAACACCATCCATTTTTTGATAGAGTTTTGAATGTCTTCAATACTTTTGTGTAGCTTTGCAGCTACTCTTTGGTCAACTTTGAGAGTGTCTTTCTGATTAGAGAATGCAGATGTTTTCTATTTGATAAGTTATTTACAAAACTTTTCTACCTTTTCACATAGGGCTTTCATTTCTCTAGCCAACCGATCCTCTTTTTCTGCTCTAAGATCTGTTTTTTCCTTTTCATTATCATCTATTTTGAATTGTATTTGTTCCATGGAATTCTTAAGTTGAAGAATCTTCGACTTTATTTGTTCAACTCCACTTATAGCATCATCTCTCACTTTCTTTTCTTGCATAAATTCATATATGTAGACACTTAAAAATGACCTAAAGGATATCATGCACTCGTATCAGGTATAGTAACATCATTTTCTCTTAAAATTCATCCTCTTTTCCTTTAATTGATTAAATTAGCTTAGCTATTTAATTGATTATATCATTTGCATCTATTAACCTAATTAATTTAATCAGGATAATTCACCCTTTTTCATGCTAACATTTTGTCCTATTAAATTAAATAAATCAAATTATTTAATTTAAATCCCTAAGTCCTCTTATTTAATTAAATAACCCTAAGTTATTTAATTAAATGTCATTTCACTTTCCCCCTTTCATCAAATTATTTTATTTAATGAATATCATCTAATTCCCCTAATTGCATAATTAACATTGTTTTAATTATCAATTACTAATATATCTAATTCCCCCCACTTGTAAAGGGAATATTCCTCCTTTGCACATTCCTCCAAAAGGGATATTCCCATGGAATATTCTTTCCCCTTTTGCACAATTAAACTTTGTTTTAATTTGCTAATTATCTAAATTCCCCTCACCCATGAGAATATTCTAAATAATATTCTCTCTCCTCACTCATTTGAAAAATGAGAGTATTCATTTTCTATAACAAACTTACTTGACTTCTTGTGCAAGTTAACTTATGAATTCTTATGTAAGTTATAAGTATGTTTGTTTGGATAAAGGTGAACCCTTGATTAAATCTCATCATTGATTCTCATCTGTTCATGAGAATCCATGATCCATGCCTCCAACTTCTTCCATCATTGACCATTGATTAACCTTTTTTATCTCAACCATACATTTCTCATTTGCTCTCCTATAAATAGATCACTATTTGGAGACAAATGGATCCATTTTTTAAGAGAAAAATCGGGTTGTTGAAATCACTCACACTTACACTCATATTTAGCATTTATTTAGTATCATTTTAACTTAATTACTTGCATTAATTAACTTAGCTTCCATTAATGGCTTCCATGGTAACATAGATGCATACATTTAGCTTATTTGTTAATTAGGGTTTGAATGTTTTAGCTTAAAATCCATTTAGATTAGCTTTACATTCACACATCTTGATCATCTTAGCATAAAATCATGTTAAAATAGCTTGCATTAGGATCATTTAGCTTTAAATCATGTTTCATCACACATCTCACAATGGTTTCATCAATTTTCTTTAATAAAACTAATTGAAACAAGCTCATTTATCCCAGGATTGGGAAAGGGTCGTCGTTCCACATCAATGCGACACCACTCCCCTAATAGGATAAGTTTCAATGGATTAGAGTAGGTTTTTTGAAGCTTTCATAGTTTAACATGTTAGTTTTAATGAATTCCTAGTTTAGTTTTTGTTTGAATGATCTCTATTGGATTGACGTTTAGTGGCTCGAATATGCTTTGTATCCTCATGGACAAGTGTAGTCAGCCCATACTAATCCATTGGTCACAATATTGAATACAAAATTTCTTGACTTTATCCACTTTTGCATCGGTATTTTCCCATTGCACAACCTGTATAATGCTCCTTCGTCAAGTTGTTAAGTGCCAGAACAATCTCGTCAATCGATACATTATCTATGTTATTCACTTTAGTTTGCTTCTTTTCAAGTATTTTTAGATCAAATTCCTTTTTCATTACATACTTTCTACTACCTATTGCTTGAGTTCTGCATTGCCATATGCCCATTGCAAATACTGCACACGCACCTTCCTCAACTTCTTCACAGCACTGAGTCTCTTCAATTAATACACTATCTATCTCATTCAATTTGGTATGCTTCTTTTCAAGTATTTCTACAACAAATTCCTTTGTCATTTCATACATTCTAGTACCTGTTGCTTCCAATTTTGCATTGTCATTTGTCCATTGCACATACTTCAAATGCTCCTTCCTCAACTTCTCAAGAGCAAGAAGAATCTCTTTAGTCAATACATTATATATCTCATACACTTTAGTCTGCTTCTTTTCAAGTGTTTTTATGGATGTTTCTTTATTCATTTCATACATTCTAGTACCTGTTGCCTCCTGAAGCATTAAGAAGATCTCAGGTTCGTTAACACCGAGTGTTTTCCAACCTTGAATTATAAATAGAAAAATGATTGTAATGAAAACCTTACAATACCAATGTAAGAAAAGCCACCTTGAAAATTTACCAAAACTATTCTTATAGTATGAGTTGCGTTTGGATGTCCTCATATCATTAAAATATAGGTAGGTAGGAAAAAACATTAGATTGTGAGTTAGTTTGTTGAGCTTGTAAAAAGTTGAAGGGTGGAGAATTTGGGGAGGAGTTGCAACCAGGGGATACATAAAACTAACCATATTTAGCGAAAGGGTGACCAACCAATTGGGTTCTTATATATAGAGGGTTTTACAACACTATGTGAGTTGCAAGTTTCTTAGCGCCCTATGTTTTCCAACCTCCAACTATACAAACAATATGATTGTAATGAAAACCTTTTTTTGTTTACACAATACGAATGTAATGAAAGGAACATCTTCAAAATATATAACAAGCCTCAAGTAGACTAAAAATTGTGTTTCAAATTCCTCAAATCAATAAACTATAGGCAGGTTGGAAAACACTCTGGGTTGTATTTTATATATCACAAATGTTTGACTTCACTAGTTGAAATCTAGTTATAGCATCATTTTTCACTTTCTTTGCTCAAACAAAATCATATGCAATACAAAATCTCTCAAGTTTATCTACTTCTGCATTGTGATTTTCCCATTGCATATACTACACATGCTCCTTCCTCAACTTCGCAAGAGTGGGAAGAATCTCTTCAGTTAAACAATATCTATCTCGTTAAGTTTGATCTCCTTGTTTTCAAGAGTTTTTAGAGTAGATTCTTTTTTGATTTCATAAATTATAGAACCTGTTGCCTCTAGATTTGCATTGTCTCTTTGCCTTTGCGCAAACTACGCATGCTTCTTTGTCAATTTATTGAGAGCATAAAGAATCTCTTAAGTCAATACAATATCTATCTCATTCACTATGGTTTTCAATGTAAGTGAGCTTCACAATGTATTGCAATTGTGGTTTACAATTAAAATTTCTTTTTGAACTGTTCATATGTTTCACAAATAAATGCACAAAAATTAGCGTGTTTTATCCTATTCATTCAGTCCTTTACCAATTCATTTTCTATCAACGGATGCAAAGAACATATTTTTTTCTTTTGACATTGTTGGCAGCCATAGAAGTAATTACATATTATTATTCACATTATACTTATAGGCTACATATAAAGTTGTAGGTTGGACTTCTCATCATGTTGTTCAACTTGCATTTTTTTAGTTCATGAATTGTCATATACACTTTTGTTGGTCATGTTAAGTCACCCCAAGTGGAAGGCTCGATATCACAACATGCTTGCTCAGGTAAAACAGGTTTGTACACCCCATCTACTATGAGGTCTTAGTTTTTTTCATGCGAGGTTGCGATTTTACTTACAATCTTTATGTTTGCTTGGAGGCTCAACTAGACACTATGTTTTCCAACCTACATTGGCTGACATCATGGTTGATAGGAAAATTTACACATTTATGTCTTTCTTGATTCACTCCATTACTGATTCATTATTTTGTCAATAGATGCAAAAAACATGTTATTCTTTTAGTTTTGTTGGTAGCAATGGATGCACATTTATTTACATACAAGGTTGTCATAAAAGGTTTTGGTTTCCCTCTAACCTTTCCTCTCCATTAACACATAAACATGCACCACAACCAACGTATCTTCCCAAAGTAATGCATCTATTGTTGCAATTGTAGAAGTAATTACATATTGTTATACACGTTACACTCATACGCCACATATAAAGTTGCAAGTTGAACCACTCATCGTGTGGTTCAACCTTCACTTTTTTATTTCATGAATTTCCAGATGTGCTTTTGTTGCACATGTTAAGTCACCCCAAACAGAAGGCAGAATATCACAACATGCCTCCTTAGGTAAAAGAGGTTTGTACACCGCATATACTATGAAATCTTAGTTATATTTACATGCAGGGTTGCAAATTTACTTGCGGTCTTTATGCCCGCTTGTTTTCCAACCTACATTGGCTTACATCATGGTTGATAGGATATTTTACACCTTTTTTCCTTTCCTCATTCTCTCCATTATTGATTCATATTTTTTTCAACAAATGCAACAAATATGTTATCATTTTGGCATTGTTGGTAGCAATGGATGCACCTTTTTTTACATACAAGGTTGTCATCGAAGGTTTGGTTTCCCTCTAACCTTTCCTCTCCTTTAACACATACACACACACCACAACCAATGTATCTTCCCAAAATAATACATTTGTTCTTGCAATTGTAGAAGTAATTACATACTACTATGCACGTTACACTCCTACACCACATACAAAGTTGCAGGTTGAACCACTCATTGTGTGGTTCAACCTTCACTTGTTTATTTCATGAATTGCTAGATGTGTTTTTTCTCCTCATGTTAAGTCACGCCAAACAGAAGGCTGAATATCACAATATGCCTCCTCAGGTAAAAGATTTTTGTACGCCCCATATACTTTGAAATCTTAGTTATATTTATATGTGGGGTTGCAAATTTACTTGTGGTCTTTATGTCCGCTTGGAGGTTCAACTACATGTGTTTTCCAACTTGCATTGGCTTACATCAGGGATGATAGGAAATTTTACACCTTTTTGCCTTTCCTCATTCTCTCCATTATTGATTCATATTTTTGTCAACATATGCAACAAATATGTTATCATATTGAGCATACGACTAGACCGGTTTCTATCTCTACTGATGGTGCTTTATTTCCCACCTCTTATTGCTCTCTGGTTATTTCCACACCTATTCAGGTGAACTCTGATGTTACCTCCTGGGTTGCGGATTTTCATCCTTAGGAAATTGATGGGCTGGCTTGGCAGGCTAAAGCAGCACAAGTTGAAGAAGGTTGGACTACTGTTACTGGAAAAAAATCTAAACCCTCTGGGCCTTCTTTCGATATGACTCTTCGCTCCAACAAACGAAACTCTAATTGTAAAACTTAATGGTGTTTGTTTGTGAGCTGGTTTTTTTGTTGACTGCAGGCTGTCTTTTCTGTAGTCTGGTTTTTTTGGCTTTTTTAAGCTGTTTGGCTTTTGGTTGTAATGGGTTCCGGATCCCATCAAAATATGTTTTCCCCAATTTCAAAAACAAATATGTTATCATTTTGGCATTGTTAGCAACAATGGATGCACTTTTTTTACATACAAGATTGTCATCAAAGGTTTTGGTTTCCCACTAACCTTTCCTCTCCTTTAAAACATACACACGCACCACAACCAACGTATCTTTCCAAAATAATACATTTGTTGTTGCAATTTTAGAAGTAATTACATACTGTTATGCACGCTACACTCCTACACCACATACAAAGTTGCAAGTTGAATTACTCATTGTGTGGTTCAACCTTCACTTTTTTATTTCATAAAGTGCTAGATGTTCTTTTGATGCTCAGTTTAAGTCACCCCAAATGGAAGCTTGCATATCAAAACATGCCTCTTCAGGTAAAAGAGGTTTGGACACCCCATATACTTTGAAATCTTAGTTATATTTACATGTGGGGTTGTGAATTTAATTGTGATCTTTATGTCCGCTTGGAGGTTTAACTACACTTGTTTTCCAACTTGCATTGGCTTACATCATGGTTGATAGGACATTTTACTCATTTCTACCTTTCCTCATTCTCTCTATTATTGATTCATATTTTTGTCAACAAATGCAACAAACTTGTTATCATTTTGGCATTGCTAGCAGCAATGGATGCACTTTTTTATACATACAAGGTTGTCATCAAAGGTTTTAGTTTCCCTCTAACCTTTCCTCTCCTTTAACACATACACATGCACCACAACCAATGTATCTTCCCAAAATAATACATATGTTGTTGAAATTGTAAAAGTAATTACATACTATTATGCACGTTACACTCCTACGCCACATACAAAGTTGCAAGTTGAATCAATCATTGTGTATTTCAACCTTCACTTGTCTATTTCATGAATTTCTAGATGTGATTTTTCTCCCCACATTAAGTCACACCAAATGGAAGGATAAATATCACAACACGCCTCCTCAGGTAAAAGATGTTTTTAGACCCCATATACTTTGAAATCTTAGTTATATTTATATGCGGGCTTGTGAATTTACTTGTGTCCTTTATGTATGCTTGGAGGTTCAACTACATGTGTGTTTTGCAAGCTGCATTGGATTACATCATGGTTGATAGGAAATTTTACTCCTTTCTACCTTTCCTCATTCTCTCCATTACTAATTCATATTTTTGTCAACAGACGCAATAAATATGTTATCATTTTGGCATTGCTGGCAACAATGGATGTACTCTTTTTTACATACAAGGTTGTCATCAAAGGTTTCGGTTACCCTCTAACCTTTCCTCTCCTTTAACACATACACACGCACCACAACCAACATATCTTCCCAAACTAATACATATGTTACTGCAATTGTAGAAGTAATTAAATATTGTTATGCACGTTACACTCCTACGCCACATACAAAGCTGCAGGTTCAACCAATCATTGTGTGGTTCAACCTTCACTTGTTTATTTCACGAATTGCTAGATGTGCTTTTTTTGCTCATGTTAAGTCACCCCAAATGGAAGGTTGAATATCACAACATGCCTCCTCAGGTAAAAGAGGTTTGTACACTCTATATACTCTGAAATCTTAGTTATATTTACATGCGGGGTTGCAAATTTACTTGCAGTCTTTATGTTCACTTGGAGGTTCAACTGCATGTTGTGTTTTCCAACTTGCATTGGCTTACATCATGGTTGATAGGACATTTTTCAACTTCCTATTGGTTTCACGCTAGTGGCAACAATGCAAGAACATTTTATTTATGTTCAATGAATAATTTCCTCTTTTTCTTGACACAATCCACTCTAATTTTAAATGTTCGTCCAATTTTGTCCTTTCCTAGAATAGGGAGAGGTGTGAAATGGAAGAAGAAACATGATTTGGAGGTGCAAGATGTAAGGGATGGAGGATCTCCTTTTTCCTCTTCCAATTTGAATTGGAATCCTATTTGCATCGAGGAGGATGGGGTCCTTGACCTTGTCGCATCAATTCCTCGTACTAGACTTGATGATTCCATTCGCAGTGAAATGTTGGTTGAAGGTTTTGAAACTAAATTTTTTCCCAAGAAAAGAAGATAGTGTACCATCACATGTCCCATCGACAACAAAAATTACGGCAAAACAATTATGTGGCGTAGGTTTGTATCTTTCAATATTCATTTGTATGGTCGAATGATATTTTACTCTCTTGCTTCAAGATGATGAGATGATGCTTTCTTTACAACTACTAATGTGCATACAGTTCTGAAGACCATAGAGATTGGCCTCCACCACAGAAGAAAAAAAAGATTTATACAAAAGCGAGGTTGTCAATGCCACTTCATTGTAAAGGTTATGCACGATAGACCCAATGTTGCCTATCTTCTCTACAAAGAAATATTCCATGTCAATAAAAATGGTGAATTTTTCCATGGCATTGGTGAAATAAGTGGAGATAGGTATTCCATGTTCGACCCTAATCTATCTACATAATACAGAAGCTATATTGAAAGCCTTTTGCTCATGGATATGAGTGTCAATGCAATAATGGATAGACACATCAATGATCCTATCTTTTGTGGCATGATGTTGAAGAGAGATGAATTCCTTACAAGAAAGGATGTAATGAATGCTTGGTGAAAGGTGCATTCTATTCACGCATAGAAACATAGATTCGATTTGACAAGTATCATAATGTGGAATGGAGAGGACTTTGACAACTTCTTCTCCTTTCAACGACCCCATGGGAACGATACACCTTTCATTATCGGGGTTTAGACTCCATGGATGTTGGATACGATGGTTCACCACTCACACAATTCAGTCATCTTGATGGATTCCACGTTTGCCACTAACAAATATGGGGTGAGGGATTACAAACATTGACAAATAGTTATTTGTCTTTTCAATGATCTTACTCACTATAAACCTGACAATGCTCACATTGACTTGTTATGTCTATAGTTTTCATTGTATACTTTGCTCATTTTTGACGAGCAACAGAGTGGTGTGCCCATTGCATGGGTAGTCTCCACACGAAACAATATTGAGGACATTTCTGCGTGGCTACATGAATTGCATGCTCGTGGAAGAAGAGCTAGACCTAACTGGAGAATCAATTCATTTTTATCGATGATGCAACTGCAAAAATTCAGGCCATACAGTATGTGCATCTCTTTGTTCATTTGTGTACCTTTCTCATTTGCTATTTATTTTCAATGCCACTTTGTCATGTAGATGAGCACTAAACAATATCATTTCTATTGTCTATTAGGGCTATCTTTCGAAGGCGTGTGCTTCTATGCATTTAGCATGTTAAAAGGGCTTGGCTGAAGAATGTATATAAGTATGCAGCCAAGGAAATGGCAATGGACATCTTCCATAGGCCTGGCACAATCATGATGGCGATCAATGATAGCAAAGACAACATCACTCAACTATTGAACTCTTTCTTTGAGGAGTTCAATGATCATCCCCGATTTTTAGAGTACTTCAAGAAGACCTGGTGCAAAGGAGATGGTTGAATTGGTGAGTTGAAAATTTATGTCACGTCGTTCGATTCTCACCATTCACATTATTTGACGTTACCTCTAATATGTTATGGTTTACTTGACTATTGCCTTTTTTCATAGCCATGTGGGCAAAAAACTATAGACTCTTCCCACATGCCAACTAGGATACAAATGCATCTATTGAGTCGTACCATTGCACGCTCAAAACTCGGTACTTGTGTGATCATTGAAAAAAATGAACAAGGTGAATGGACTATTTGTATTACACACTTGTGTATAAAATGGAATCATTCTTTAGGAAAAAGGAAAAGTTGCAGTATTATGGTTTTTTGGTGAACTATAAGTTTTTAAATATTCAATCTAGTTTGGCACGAGCCAAGGTAATTCCAAACAATCATTATGTTCTAGATGAAACACATCCTAGATGGTATTGGGTGAAAATTCAAAGTAGGTCCGACCACTACCTTGTTTAGAAATTTGGCGAGCACCTTTTTGTTTGTGAGTGCCCTTGGAGTTTGTAGGGGAACACTTGCAAACATGTCCTTCAGGTTGTTGAATTTATTAAAATATCATCTACCACTAAAGGGGTGGTCCACGGTAAGTGAATTTCAATTTGAAGTATGTTACTTTATGGGAGACAACTGTGTTTTTCATTTTCTACTACCTAATACAAGTTTCTTGTGTGTATTCATTTAGACAAGGGAGGAAAACCAATTGATAGAGGGACAAATTTGAACAATACATTGTCACAGGGGGGCGTCGAAGAAAACAATCCTAATCTTCTCACCCCTACACAAGCTCCTTCTGTCACTCATGTATATGATGAAAACTTGTAGAAAATGTGTATTTGGAATGACACAAATGATATCTTGAAGAAAGTGATGTGTACACTGCCCCAATGTCTAGAACAAGTACAATCATATGTATAATGCATCGAGAGGTTTCTACAGGATCTAGAGTAATCCAATGCATCGTCATTTGAATTCATTCATGATCCTGATGCAACTACAACTAACACTGTTCACATGCGTCCATGGTTTAGTGCAAGTAGGGATCTTCCTCAATGTGTAACCTGTCGTACGAAGCATGTTGCACAACAATCAAATCACCAAACTCCTCGGTGTGACTCCTTTCCCTTGTCCATGAAAAATAGATTTAATGTGAATTTCAATATACAATGTGAGACTTTAGGCGTAGTTGCTATGGATGGGGTAGAGGATACGACATCTAATACGGGTGAGTATGAGAAAACCCGTTTCAATTTCTATATTGTAATAGGAATGGTATTGCATATTTCTTTTTCCATTAAGAAGTTTCTACCACGTCATAAAATTTTTGATTTTTTTTTTGGTCTTTTTTGTTCTCTTCAACATTACAATCTGGGGAAAGGAGTCCTCACCAGTGATTGTCTTTCGCGAGTGTAAACCCAATGGAAGGTATGGTTCCAATTTAACAACTATGCGTAGGTAAGTCCATTTTTTTGGTATGAAATTATGCAATAGCATGCTTCCTTATAAATTTTGGCTACGATGATAGGCTGATGTTGGCCAACATGCGTTCACTTTGTCGCTTCTTGAAGAGTTACTGAGGAGTGTTGAAGCATACATTAGTGAACCTTAGTCTGTAGGTAAGCATGTCATCCTTTCTAAAAGTTTTTCACAGAAGTTATCTACAATTTTGACATCTGACTTTCATGTCTCCACCCAACTCATACTATTTTTGTTCACTTCTTCTTTTCAAGTGCTTGTACAACAAATTCCTTTATAATTTCATGCATTCTAGTACCTGCTGCTCTAGTTGTGCATTTCTAATTTCCCATTGCACATACTCCATGTGATCCTTCCTCAACCCATGAAGAGCAAGAAGAATTTTTTTAGTCAAAACATTATCTATCTCTTTCACTTTGCTTTCTTCTTTTCAAGTGTTTTCATAGCAGAGCAAGAAGAATTTGTTTAGTCAAAACATTATCTATCTCTTTCACTTTGCTTGCTTCTTTTCAAGTGTTTTCATAGTAGATTCCTTTTTCATTTCAGGCATTCTAGTATATGCTGCTTCACTTGTGCATTTCCATATGTCCATTGCAAAAAAAAAAATACTCACATTATTTGCAGTGTTGGAAAATACACTGTCCCGTGTTAGTTAGTTCATTATGAAAAGTTTGTGTTTCATTGCGACCAAGAATGTAATGAATTCCACTTTCAAATTTTTGACCAGCTATTTGGTATAGTAAAAAATGGCATTTCACATTCTAAATCTAATTGGAACAAATAAAATGGTCACAGTGTTTGCAATGTTGGAAAACACATTGTCCCATGACAATTTGTTAGTTACAAAATTTTTTGTTTCATTACGATTGAGAACGTAATGAAGACCACTTTCAATTTTTTGAAGAACTCTTTGCTACAGTGAAAATGGCATTTCACATTCTCCATTTGATTGGAACAAATAAAATGCTCACATTGTTTGCACTGTTTGAAAACACATTGTCCCATGTCAGTTAGTTCATTATGAAAAGTTGTGTTTCACTTTCAATTTTTTGAACTCTTTCCTACAGTCCAAATGTCATTTCACTTTCTTCATCTGATTGGACCAAATAAAATGCTCACATTATTTGCCATGTTGTAAAACACATTATCTCATGTCAGCTATTTCGTCATGAAAAGTTTATGGTTTGTACAATCCAAGAATGTAATGAAGTTAGCATTTAGAGTGTCTTTCTAATTAGAGAATGTAGTTGTGTCTTCATTACATAAAGTTGTTCCTAGAAGTTGTTCACATGTGCCTTCTTCAAGACTTAGCCCTGCAACCACTTTTTAGTCAGCATTGAGAGTGTCTTTCTAATTAGAGAATGCAGTTGTATCTTCTGAAAAAAATGTTTTGTATTTCATTTCAGGAATTTTAGTACCTGCTGCTCTAGTTGTGCAATTGCCATTGCGCATTGCACATACTGCACACGCTCCTTCCTCAAGTTCCGAAGAATGGGTAGAATCTCTTCAGTCAAAACATTATCTATCTCTTTCACTTTGGTCACTTATTTTCACTATTTTCATAACATATTCCTTTTTCATTTCAGGATTTGTAGTACATGTTGCTCCACTTGTGCATTTCCATTTGTCCATTGCACAAAAAAATGCTCACATTATTTGTAGTGTTGGAAAACACACTGTCCCATATTGTCACATTATCAACACATATTGCACATGCACGACATTTCAATACTGTTATGTAGCTTTGTAGGTGTTTTTTGGTCAACATTGAGAGTGTCTTTCTAATTAGAGAATGCATTTGTATCTTTTGAAAAAGTTGTTTTTTCTTTCATTTTAGGCATTTTACAACCTACTACTCTAGTTGTGCATTGTAATTTTCCCATTGCACATATTGCACAAGCTCCTTCGTTAAGTTCAAAAGAACAGGTAGAATGTCTTCAATCAAAACATTATCTATCTCTTCCACTTTGGTCGCTTCTTTTCCACTGTTTGTGTATACATCTAAAAATGGTCACAGTTAATCAAGCTTGTTAATTAATTAAATATGAATTATTTAATTAATCTTCTAAAGTCATCTACATATAAATAAATTTAATTATTTATTTATATCGTTCACTTTCTAATTCTTCCAATTTAATTAAATAAATAAGTTTATTTAATTATTACCATCTTCCATATTCCTCTTAATTAATTAAATAGATTTTATAATTTATTTATATTAATTATCATAAGTTTGAATTTTAAATTCAAATGATATTCCTCTAAATTCCTTTTCCACATTTAATTAAATATTCTAAATATTTTTATTAGAAACTTTCTTCACTTCAAATTTAATTAAGTATTTTATATATTTAATTAAACGCTTTTCTATCATCTTCTCACACATAATTAAATATTAAATATTTAATTATGTAAGCTTCTAAATTCATTGTCACATGTAATTAAATAAATTTATTTATTTAATTATGGGATTTATCTTCAACTACAAAAACCAACTCATAACTAAAGATGACAAATGGCAGGTTGCCTCTATTTTTGAGTGAAAGGATTTGTGGGAAGGAAACATCTTCCATTATTCTCTCAACTTCCAAAATATCTCACCGTTCATCTTGAAAAGCTTGATTTCAACCGTTGATCACAACAACCAATCAGAATCTTTTGAAAACTCTATAAATACCCCTGCGAATCTAAGCATTGGTTACACACACATGCATTAGAGACAGACAATTAGCATTTTAGCATTGTGATTATCAACTTTAGCATTCATAATTGCGTAATTTTACATTCTAGCAATCATGTTTAGTTTAAGCATGTTAATCATATCTTAGCATAGCATGCATTCATCTTTAATCTTGTTCTCTAGGAAGACTGTTTGTTGAGTCTAGCACACGATCTGAGAGCAAACTGGAATAAAAAAAACACTGGAGATAGAGGACAATGGGACATCATTGAAGAAACTATTGTTATTAAGAGTTTGCTTTAGTTTTTAATTAGTTTTCTTCAATATAATGTCTTATTGGTGTGTTTGATTTGTTTTTAATCTACATTTATTGCACACTTAAAATCAATCACACATTTTCTTGCACCCACCGTGGGGCATTTTCCCCTTTTTTGACATCTACTTGCAAGTTTTTTAACAGGATTTCGCATTCTGAAGTTCGGCTTTCTAGAAAATTTTGCGTTTTAGCACATCCGTGGGTTATTTTAGCGCATCTAGGACTTCTTTCAATGCTTCTGCAGGTCTTTCAGCGCATTTGACAATTACTTTAGTGCATCTAGGGAACAAAATAGCGCATGCATTTAGCTCACTTCATCAAAATTACCAAAGCATTTTTAGATTAGCGCATTTAGGATTTCTTTTAGCACATTTAGGATTTCTTTTAACGCATTTATGATTTCTTTTAGCGAATTTAAGGTTTTTTGCAGCACTTATGATATATGTTTTAGCACATTAACTGTTTGTTTTAGCGCATATGTATGATCTTTTAGAGCATGCAAGTTGTAACTAGACAAAGTTCTGAGTCTGACGCCTTCCGCAGACAAAGCTTTTTTCTGGTTAAAAAGAAGCAACCCTAGGGTAGACACATCAATTTAAAATGAACCAATCCTAGGATAGACATGGAATTTATAAAAAGAAGCAATCCTAGGGTAGTCACCACACATTGATTTTGCGGTTAAAATGAATCCCATGCTTGTTGTGAAGCAATATCTTCACATAGACTAAATCATTGTCATTTAGGCTCTAAAAAAACACTGTTTGCTTCGTCTATGGCAATAGGTCTATGCTCTCCCCTTAACTGGGTGATCAGAATACCAGACTTGCCTTTTCAATTTCTGCAATTTTAATGCTTTATTACATCCTTTAGAGGGCCTGCTCTTGTGGGAAAAAGTACTCACCCAAGAGGAACGACCTAGGTGGGAACTACTAAAGCCAAGTTTTCCAACCCACTATAATCAAAAGTGAATTCGGGGAAAGTTTGCAATTCGACAGTAGTGTGCAAGATAACCATCCCCAAAGCCTTTGTTCTAAAGGTTGGGAGGTCTCCTAAGGGAGTTTATTATTGCCGCACCGAACAGAAACCCTTACTAAGAACCTAGTGTAGTATCCAACCGTGTCAGTCTCCGAACATCCTAATAATCACAGTGCAAGGGGAGGGAAGAATCTACCCCCAAGACACTCACCATATAACTGCCAAGGATTGTTTGCTTAGGGGATCTGGTATCCACTTCTGTCACTCTGAGTACACGCCTAGGAAAGAAAAAAACATGGCTGCCCCTTCGGGGGTGACACGACTGTGTGAGTTGACATAGTTCTAAGATGTGGGTTGTGGTTATTATGAAGACCTACTTGAGTACTAAGAGTGAGTTTTCCTGAATTGTCTGTTATGTGCAAAACCTGTGAAAACACTTTTTGAAAACATTTTTGAACATACACTTGATGTTCAGTATAGGGCTTAAAAACAACTGTTTTCAGAATTTTTGTTGTGTCTTCAATCACATTAATTCAGATAAAAGATCATCCAAAATGAGCATGCAAAAATTTAGCTGAAATTGTTCAAAACTGTTCGGAAAACTGCATCAGAAAATTGTTTTAGTGCATATAGGACACAAAGTAGCGCATCTGAGGTCTGTTGTAGCGCATTTGATTGTTTCTTTAACACATATGTCTATTTCTATAGCGCATATAGGGCACAAAGTAGCGCATTTGTCACTTTCCAGAATTGTTACTTTTGACAGATCTAAGTTTGTAACATCCTTGGTCTAGTAGCATTTTGACATTTCTCTCATGCTTAGAGAGTCATAATCCCCTTTTCAACAACAACATGGATAACAAAGAAGAAAATCCATTTCCTTACAACAAATACAAGGACACGAGCAAAACTATTGTAGATAGTGATGATGAACGAGATGAAGAATGTCACCTTAGAGAGGCTGAGCAAGATCCCAAATTTCACAAAGCCTTAGAAAAGATTTTAGAACGCAAAAAAGAGAAATATTTCCTGTATTTGGCTGACAAAGGAGCTAAATTGCCTCATGATTTTGATACTGAGAACTTAAAGAGAAGTCTTGATGAAACACCCTTGTCTAATCTTAGTGCCTTGTCTCAATAGATTAAAGCACTACAAGGACAAATTAAAGACATGAAAGGGGGAACCACAATGAAGAAATATGCTATCAATGATATTTGTCCTTACCCTTTTGATCGTAGTCTTAACCTGATCCCATTTCCCAAACATTGCGAAGTTTCAAAGTTTGATTGTTATAATGGGAAATTAGACCCAATCGATCATATTAGAGACTTCTAAAATATGACTTTAGAGTTTTCCCATGAGGATACATACTTGATGCATTTGTTTCCTAGGAGTCTTGGAGGCCAATCTATGGAATGGCTATCGAAAATCACACTGCCTATCAAGACATTTGAGGCATTGATTAACAAATTCATATCACAATATTCCTACAACATACAACATCAAATAACCATGATTGATCTCTGCAAGGCTAAAAAGAAACCTGGTGAACCATTCATTACATTTCTTCAAAGATGGAGAAGATTGTTTGCTAGATACCCACATCATGTTCCTAAAAAGGAAAAGATCACCAATTTCATAAATAGCTTAGATCAAGAGATGAGCTATCATCTTAATCTTCATTGTCCTCCCTCTTTTTAGAAATTGATTGAGAATGCCATCACCATTGAAGGTGCCTTAATCCAGAGAGGGATAATAAAACTTGATAAGGACAATCCTAGCTCTTCAAATCACCACAACAACAACGACAAATTTAAGTTTTGGACTCGCAACAAAAACATGGTGAATGATGGTGTTGTAGATGAAAATCATGTCTCGACTAAGCCATTTGTTCTTAGTACTCCAAGTGCTCCTCGCAACAATAACTATAACAACGTCAACTTGGTCACAAATCAAGGAAACAATCCTCCTCCTCCGAGGAATAACATGAATCAAACTTTTACTCCCAATCAAGAGAATGCCAACAATCAAGGTTACCATGGAAACAATAACAACAACAATGCCTTAGGAAATGCCCCGAACACAAATCCAAAATGATCTTCATTCTTCTCTAGCAGAAGAACTTTTACTCCACTGGGTCAATCTTTAGAATCTGCATTCAAAGAGTTGATGGCTAAAATTGTTCTTACTTTGCCGCCTCAATGCAACTTTGAACCCAGTGTGAAGCCTCCATCATGGAATGATGCATACTATTGTGATTATCATCGGTGCAAGGGCCATCGTAAGAATAAATGTCAAGCCTTGAAGAATGTTGTTCAAGACTTAATCGAAACTGACACCATCACAATAGAAGGACACCAACAATCAAACAAAGACAACCAAGCATTTCACAACCCTTTGCTCAACTATCAAAAGGGTGAGTCTTCTAGAAAAAGTGTGAATCATATCAACGATAATATAATCAACCATATCTACACTGACGACGAGGAGGTCAATGTTATTGTTATCTATTGAAATTGCACCCTTATCAATTTGCAGAACCTGATACTTTAGAGAAACATGGGAACTTTTCCAGGTTGTGGGTCACCTAAAAATGGAAAAGAACCTTCGGAGAAGGACGAATTCCTTTGTGTTATCACCTAACTACTGATCTTTGTAAGAAAAAGGGAGGAGTGCATAAAAATGAAAACTAAACCCTATGGTGATACACCAGAATATTACTTAGACTTGGAAAACTCAGGTCTCATACACTTGTACACAATGACTAGAAAATAACTTGCACAGCCTGTTTCTGTGTGCTTTGCATAAGTGTTTTATAAAAAGGCCTTATTGCTTGAGCTTCTAGGAGGAAAAGACTTCACAGCTAAAAGCAACTTGCAATTTTGACACAGATTATAACCTGCAAACATCACACTTCTCTGCAAAAAGGTACTAAAGCCATGAGACAAAATTAAGGGAAACAAATACTATCTCACAATAACTTAATCAATCATGTGAAAATACACAATATTGCAGTAACAAGAAGACAAAAATACTCCATTCAGTGATGCCCAAGGTATGTACTATATTCCATGTCTAAGTGAGTTACAAAACTTTGCAAAATTCTGCCAAACGATCCAAAAGTCACTAAGTGCAGAAAAATGCCAATCAAGAGCTCCTAAAAAAGAGGCAAAAATGCCATATATATACAACCAAAACTAAAAGTGTCGGCCTTTGCCCTAAGGTTTACAAAAATGAGTTGGTTCCTGAACACGTCGGCCCTCAGATCTTTTGGAATAAAGTTAATGTTGCATTCAATGTACTTCCCCCGTGTCCATGTTGATGAAGGATCGCTCCAGGGATGGCCTTTTAGATCTTTTGCAACCATCGCATTAACTTCTAGCCTCCATGTCCACCCTCGAACTTCCATTAGAGCTTCCTTGAATGTCCTAAAGTATGGTCATAAACATCGATCTACCTTTTCCAGTAGACATCACAACTGTCATTGTGACTCGCGGCCTCTTCCCCTTTGGCTTTCTTGTTGCTCTAGATCTTCTTGCAAGTTGACCTCCTTGAGGAACAACATTAGATTTACCTGCTTAGATCTTTACAGACGAACACCACCATCCACCAAACCGATTCATCATCTCATTCATAGAGCATATCCATACCACTCACATTCTGTTGATCTTATTCACAGGACGATCGCCACAGTCAAACTACCAATGGTTCCCCTTCAGCCTCCTCTGATTGGTTGAACATACACCACGTAGGATTTCAGGCAGTCAAAAGTTCTTCAAATAGAATCGCATGTTGGTGAGACACTAGTCGTGTCTCCCCAATGCGATTATACTCCACAACAGCAATTGACATAGCTTAGAACTATCAGCAAGAGGTCATATTGAGCTGCAAAAGTTATATCGATGTCCAAAATTGTCACCCAGACTATCGCTATCGGCCAAAAATTATAGCGAGTCCTCAAGAATCATATCACTATGCTCCTTCATTGGAAAAACACCCACACTTGGCAAGACATCATTCAGTCGGCAGGAGGTCATAGCGAGCAAGACTTCCTTTCCCCGAGCTCAAACCATTTCGACAAGAGTCCACCCTGTCGGTGAGACATCATACTGATGGCACCTCCTTTCGGCGAGACCACTAGTGGTCGGCAAGACATCTCCTCGAGCTCAACTTCTTTGGCAGGACTTCCTCGAGTCGGCGAGAGATTCATTTGTCAGCCAGAGGTCACACCGAGCACAAAACATTACACCGAGACCATTTCATTTCGGCGAGACCTCACCTCGTCGGTGAGACATTACAATGAGAGCACCCTCTGTCAGTGAGACCTCAACAAGTTGGGGAGACATCATAGCGAAGGCACAAACCCTCGATGAGACATCATAGCGAAGGTAAACCATTCTCCCCGACACCGGCCTTGTGAACAATTGTCGGCGAGAGTTCTCCCCGAATGGAGAGAAATAGAAAACTTCATGGCAACCAAAATGTCTCAGCGACCTAAGGATTTCAAATGAATATAACACACTGCAGAGCCGGAGTTGGGATGGAAACCGAACTAGCAACCTTGCCAATGAGAACCAAACACCTACACGCTAGGCTCAACCCTTATGGGAGCCACATTTAATCCACGTGCCGAATTTAAAACATAATTTTCCCCTGATTGAGCCCACAGGTGAAAATCAGGTAATATTTCTGGCGACTTCAGCTGGATGTTTGCCTGCTAAACATGCAAACCAGTAGCCTAGGCCTATCCATTGGGCATGGAGTCACTTGATAACTCAGAACAGACTTGGAGCAACCTTGCACATGGCTGTAACTCATTAGAACACTTGGAAACTTATTGAAAACAGGAAAGCTATAGAAAGGAAACTATCTAACAGTGCTGGAACAACACTTAGGGAATTGAAAAATTGCAACTAAACCTACCCTACACTAACCAGTGAGAAATTGGTCAAACAAAACCATTCACAGGATGACTGAAATATCTACCCCTTCTTCTCAATATGCAATAATTATCATGCATGATGGCAGTTAAAAGAGGACGATGCTCTGAGAAATGTTTAATAAATTAATGCAGCAATTTATGAAAAAGATAAAGAGACTCACTACCCTCCTTAAATAGATCATATGTAATGTTATTCAAGGGAGGATAAGTGAATTGAACATACTCTTTTTTAACTGCTAGTGCATCCTTGATAACATCTTCTATTGTGTCTTCATGTATGGGTGCAAGATTGATCATTGGTGTTGTATTGAACTCCATCTGGGCAAAATATCTGATAGGGCAGCCTCTGGTAAGGGTAAAGCTTGAACTTTCCTTGTTGATCTCTTGCTCATGGGCTGCCACTTTATCATCTTGTTGGCTGAAAAGGTTGAATCCTTGTGGTTGACTTGGTGGAAAAGCAGTAACCTTCTCAACATGTTCATGCTTTCTCAAATAAACATTCATTTCTTCAATGGAGAACAATGAAATAACTTCCTCCAACACACCTTCAATCAATACATCAGCTTTTGGCTCCTTTATACACCAAAATGGAAGATGCTTATAATTCTTATCATTACTGGAAGAATTACATTCCGATTTAGGCTTGTCTTTTTCAACGAAAGAAGGCAACAATTCTAGTGGTGATAAAATCTCAAGTTCGTCTACACAATAGGGAGCTCCTCTAACCAGATATAACCTTGTAAATCAAGTTCATGAGGCTTCTCCCATTGTTCTAGTTCATCATGACTATCAATTACTTCTAGCTGGTCTGCCTCTTTGTCATCCAATGCTGAACAAAATTGTTCAATGATATCTGTGCATATCTCTTCATAAAAATCCACGTTAGCCTTCTCTTCAAGTGTTTTTGGTGTGAACAGACCCACAAATTCTTCATCATGTTGAAAGAATGAAGGAACCTTCCTATTCAAAACTAGAAGTTGATCCTCTCCAACAGATACTTTCGCTTTGTCTTCCTGCTGTTCTTCCAAGTCCAATGCTCCAGTATCTTGTTGATAACCATTTGCCACCAACTCACCACACTGTCTGATGTCCTCTTGTTGTTCAATCCTTTGTTGCTGCAATTGAAAACACTTTATAGCTAGATGTAAAGGATTTACCTTTTTAATCCTTTCCCACAGGAGTAAGTTGTCTAGATCAATGGGCTGCTCTTCCTCTGTTTTCTTTTCAACAAAAAACTCATTCTGTTCAAAACTTGGAAAACTAAATTGCGGAAAGTGAAGCCCTTCCTTAAAGAGAGGATTTGGAAAGGTAGCAGCTGACTGGGGCATTTGAGAAAGTTGTTCTTCAAGAGAGTTAGACTAACTTTGTTCAAATTCTTGTACTAAATAGGATCCTCTTTGTGTCTCAACCTCTTGTTGATGATTATAAACTTGATAAGCAAGCTCCTCCTGCTGCTTATTGACCTCCTGCTAATTTTCAATTTCCTCAAACTGCTTTTGGAAATATAAAGACTTATTCTCCAAACTCATATTATCAGAATTTTGTGACTCATAAGAAAAATTGCTTTGCTAGTAATATTCTATGAAATCAACAACATAACTGCTTTGATATGGTAGATTAGAAGGTATATAGATAACATTTTCATGAAATGGTGAATGGTAAGACATATTACCATGAAATCAACACTTAGCCTGCTGAAACCAGTTATTTTGAGCATGGAGTCGCCAGATATGAAGATTTCAACCTCTTAAGGTCTGAAAATTGTTGATTGCATATCAAAATCAGCAATAAGATGTATCTTCTTTCAACTGTCTAATTTGAAGGTCCCACCGGGTGTGCCAAAAACTGTTATCTACTGAAATTGCACCCTTATCAAGTTACAGAACTTGATACTTCAGAGAAACATGGGAAATTTTCCAGGTTGTGGGTCACCTAAAAATGGAAAAGAACCTCCGAAGAAGGCCGACTTCCTTTGTGTTATCACCTAACTACTGATCTTTGTAAGAAAAAGGGAGGAGGAGTGCATAAAAATGAAAACTAAACCCTATGGTGATACACCATAATATTACTTAGACTTGGAAAACTCAGGTCTCATACACTTGTACACAATGACTAGAAAATAACTTGCACAACCTGTTTCTGTGTGCTTTGCATAAGTGTTTTATAAAAAGGCCTTATTGCTTGAGCTTCTAGGAGGAAAATACTTCACAGCTAAAAGCAACTTGCAATTTTGACACAGATTATAACCTGCAAACATCACACTTCTGCAAAAAGGTACTAAAGCCATGAGACAAAATTAAGGTACTAAAGCCATGAGACAAAATTAAGGGAAATGAATACTATCTCACAATAACTTAATCAATCATGTGAAAATACACAATATTGCAGTAACAAGAAGACAAAAATACTCCATTTAGTGATGCCCAAGGTCTGTACTATATTCCATGTCTAAGTGAGTTACAAAACTTTGCAAAATTCTGCCAAAGGATCCAAAAGTCACTAAGTGCAGAAAAATGCCAATCAAGAGCTCCTTACAAAGAGGCAAAAATTCCATATATACAATCAAAGCTAAAAGTGTCGGCCTCTACCCTAAGGTTTACAAAAATGAGTTGGTTCCTGAACACGTTGGCCCTTAGATCTTTTGGAATAAATTTAATGTTGCATTTAATGTGCATCCCCCGTGTCCATGTTGATGAAGGATCGCTCCAGGGATGGCCTTTCAGATCTTTTGCAACCATCACATTAACTTCTGGCCTCCGTGTCCACCCTCAAACTTCCATTAGATTTTCCTTGAATGTCTTGAAGTATGGTCATAAACGTCAATCTACCTTTGCCAGTAGACATCACAACTGTCATTGTGACTCGCGACCTCTTTCCCTTTGGCTTTCTTGTTGCTCTAGATCTTCCTGCAAGTTGACCTCCTTGAGGAACATCATCAGATTTACCTGCTTAGATCTTTACAGACGAACACCACCATCCACTAAACTGATTCATCATCTCATTCACAGAGCAGATCCATACCGCTCACATTTTGTTGATCTTCTTCACAAGACAGTCACCATAGTCAAACTACCAATGGTTCACCTTCAGCCTACTCTGATTGGTTGAACAGACACCATGTAGGATTTTTAGGCGGTCAAAAGCTCTTCAAACAGAATCGCATGGCGGTGAGACACTAGCCGTGTCTCCCCGATGGGAGTATACTCCACAGCAGCAATCGACATAGCTTAGAATTGTTGGCAAGAGGTCATACCGAGCTGCAAAAGTTATATTGATATCCAAAATTGTCGCCCAGACTATCGCTATCGGCCAAAAATTATATCGAGTCCTCAAGAATCATATCGATGTGCTCCTCCGTTGGAAAAACACCCGCACTCGGCAAGACATCATTCAGTCGACAGGAGGTCATAGCAAGCGAGACTTCCTTTCCCCGAGCTCAAACCATTTCGGCAAGAGTCCACCCTATCAACGAGACATCATACTGATGGAACCTCCTTTCGGTGAGACCATTAGCGGTCGGCAAGACTTCCTCTAGTTGGCGAGAGATTCATTTGTCGGCGAGAGGTCACATTGAGTGCAAAACATTACACCGAGACCATTTCATTTCGACAAGACCTCACACTGTCGGTGAGATATTACAACGAGAGCACCCTCTGTCGGCAAGACCTCAACAAGTTAGGGATACATCATAGTGAAGGCACAAACCCTCAGCGAGACATCCACTGGTCGGCGAGACATCATAGTGATGGTAAACCATTCTCCTCGACGCTGGCCTTGTGAACAATTGTCGGCGAGAGTTCTCCTCGAGCGGAGAGAAAGAGAAAATTTCATGACGACCAAAATGTCTCGGCGACCTGAGGATTTCAAATGAATATAACACACTGCGGAGCCAGAGTGGGGATGGAAACCGAACCAACAACCTTCCTAATGAGAACCAAACACCTGCACGCTAGCCTCAACCCTTATGGGAGCCACATTTAATCAACATGTCGAATTTAAAACATAATTTTCCCTTGATTGAGCCCGTAGGTGAAAATCGGGTAACAGTTATAAAAGTTAAGGAAAAGATGGAATATAGAAAAGTCAATGCAACAACAAGGGCACAAGATAAAGTTGTCTTAATTCTTCAAAATCCACTGTGGCCCCACCTCAACATCAATATGACTTAGTCAATCAACTTCGAAAAATCTTGCTCAAATTTCTATCTTAGAACTCATGAAGATTTCCCCAGCACACAAGGAGAATCTAGAAAAGGCCCTCATTGAAACAACTGTATCCATTGATCTGGATGTGGACCGATTTCAAGCCATGATGGGACACTTGTCCTCACCCACATGCATCTCATTCTCTGAGAAAGATGACGTTTCCATAACTCATCCCCATAACTCATTGCTATACTTAGAAGTCATGATCCACAAGTTTTGTGTCAGGAACGTCCTAATAGATGGAGGTGCTGGTTTGAAAATATGTACCATGAAGTTAGTTCAAGATTTAGGATTTTCTGAGGACTCCATTGATCCTAGAAGAAAGCTTACTATTAAATCCTACGATGATGAGGAAAGAGTGTCCAAGGGTTTAATCATGCTGCCAATCAAAATGGGACATGTTATCAAGAATACTTTTTGTCAAGTGTTAGGCCATGATCTTGCATACGACATCTTGTTGGGTCGTCCTTAGATCCATGAAATGCAAGCTGTCCCATCCACATATCATCAATGTATTAAGTTTCCTTATGACAGATAGGAGATCACAATACTGGCTAATAATTCAAATAGCCAAACTTGTGCCAACATCAAAACTAGTCAAGATACTTTGGTTCCCAACAACCGAGAAGCTCCTACTAGTACTTCTCCCAAAGTTGATACAAAAATAAGTCAGTTAACCAAAAGATTTGACAAACAACTACGGTTCAAGGAAAATGGAGTTGGGGAGTACTCTCTCTATCTTGCTAATCTGCCTACATCGCCTCGGTCACATGGGCAACCTTCTATCACAAAACAACAAATACCTCAATGCAACCACCAACAGAGCCAAGTACAAAGTTTAATGGAAAATTTATCAAAGAGAAATTCCCCATGGAATATCCTGAGGATAGAGAAGTTCTAAATTGGCTCTATAAAGATGAAGACAAAACAGTCCTCAATGTCAAAATACCAACTAACCAATATGGTAAAGGGTATTCAATCATGCAAAAGATGGGCTATGACGGTAATGGTCCTATCGGAAAGAGAAAAAAAGTAGTTGAGCCTATTCACCTTCCAGGACTTGCTGCAAAAGATAAAACAGGACTAGGCTATGATACTAACTCAAAATAAATAACATCCAAGCAGTTGCATGATACTGTCCTCACATTGCAAGAAGGTTCTGATACAAGAGAAGCATGTTTGACAACAATTCAGAATTTCATGGATAATAACTCTGACACAAACTCTGGTGAATATGAATGGGACACCATCTACAATGATGAGTTCTGGAGAGACAAAAAGGTTGATGTGATACACAAGTATACCCCAACTCTAATCGAAGGTGAAGGGTCAGGGTCCCAACTGCAAGGATCTGAACTGCAAGGCAACTATGATTCTAGTGATATTGAGTTAGATTTAAATGAACAAGACTATCATGGGAACAATACCATCATTGACCTACCTCATACCTCAGATCCTACAAAAAAATCCATTATGGTCATAACCATTGCCGATTTCACTCAACCCAATGACCCGCTACCTTTAATCCATCTTGATCTCATTGACTCAGATTTATCTGAACCTATCGATATACCTATGTTTCCAAGCGATGAATCTATCATGAACTTCCTTTCTACAGATGACATAAATGATTGTTCCACTAGCGATTTTTGGCATAGAGTCTTTAATCAAGAGAGTGTCAAGTCTCCTAGTTGCAAAAGTAAAAATCAAAAAGAAAGATCTAACGGTGAAAACCAGAATCTGGTAGTGTTAGATCAAACAAAAGATAAAATAAAGAACATATCATATGGTGAAAACCTTTTTAAGGCACCAAATGATGGGAAGCTTGACACTCTCCCTGAGCACTATCATTAGCGATCGCCTATCTTGATTGAGCCTACAAAAGAGGTTAATCTTGAAACTTCAGAAAAACCAAGGATTCTACAGTTAGTTGTGTCAATGACAGATAAAGAAGTACCTAAGTTCATAAAATTTCTAAGAGAAAATCAAGTCAACTTTTCCTGGTCTTATGCAGACATGTCAGGTCTTTATCCCAATCTCATAATGCATCACTTGTCCATCAAACCAAGAGTTAAACATGTGAAACAAAAACTCAGAAAGATGCATCCTCATGTTGCACTACTGGTTAAAGAAGAGCTCAAAAAACTCCTTGATGTGGGATTTTTAAGATCAATTGACTATGTAGAATGGATCTACAACATCGTTCCTGTATCCAAGCCAGACGGAAGTATTAGAGTGTGCATGGATTTCAGAGATCTTAATAAAGCATGTACTAAGGATGACTTTCCACTTCCAAACATCGATACTATAGTTGATTTGACAGTTGGCCATTCCATGTATTCACTAATGGATGGTTTTTTTGGTTACAACCAAATCAAGATTGCACCTGAAGACCAGGACAAAACAACTTTCACATGTCCATGGGGGACTTATTGTTGGAACGTCATGCCTTTCAGTCTAAATAACGTTGGGGCTACATATCAAAGAGCCATGACTACAATTTTCCATAACATGATGCACACATTTATGGAAGATTATGTAGATGATATATTGGTAAAATCAGACACAAGAGAAGGACATCTTGAAGTATTATCCAAAATATTTGCAAGGTTGGAAAAGTTCAAAGTTCGCCTTAACCCCAAGAAATGTGTTTTTGGGGTCACATCTAGAAATGGATTAAATTAGATCTTTCCAAAGTGCAGGCAATCATGGAAATGCCTCCACCAAGGAATATCAGTCAATTGAGGTCATTACATGGGCGACTTCAATCTATACGAAGGTTCATCGCACAACTGGCAGATAAAATTCTACCTTTCACACATCTATTGCATAAGAATGTTCCTTTCAAATGGGATGACAAGTGTGAAATGGCCTTTCAACAAATCAAGTAGTACTTAATGAACCCACTGGTTCTAGTACCACCAAATCCAGACAAACCGCTAATCTTGTATATTGCCGCAACAAAGACATCTTTGGGGGCATTATTAGCACAGGAGGACTCTACAGGAAAGGAACATGCAATTTATTACATCATTCGAATGCTAACAAGTCATCAACTCAACAACACTTTCATCGAGAAGGCTTTTCTAGGAGTAGTCTTTTCCTCACAAAATTTTTGGCACTACATGTTAACTCATACAATTAATCTTGTTGCAAAGATTGATCCACTCAAGTATATGCTAAGCAAGGCTACATTAACAGGAAGGTTAGCAAAATGGGTTATGATCCTAAGTGAGTTTGACATCCATTATGTTGATCACAAAGCAATCATAGGACAAGTTATCGTTGATCAACTAGCTGAAGCACCACTACAAGCAGAGCATCCCATGCACATTGAATTTCCAGATGTTGATGTCTTCACTGCAGAATTCAAACAACCATGGTCATTATACTTTCATGGTTCTTTCACTCAACATGGATCAGGGGTAGGCACACTCTTTGTCACCCCTCAAGGACATACCATTCCTCAGTCATATAGGCTAATGTTTCCATGCACTAACAACATAGATGAGTATGAAGCTTTAATCACTGGACTCAAGATCGCATTGGAATGGAGGATCACAGAACTACAAGTCTATGGTGACTCATAGTTAGTCATTAATCAGATCAATGATGATTATCAGACCAAAGATGACAAACTGTTGCCATATAAGAAGATGGTTGATGATTTCAAGAAGTAATTCATGGATATCAATTTCATATAGATTCCAAGACTTGATAACAAAGCAGCTGACGCCATGGCCATGATTGCATCATTGTTTCAACTCCTAGAAAATCAGGCTTGCTATGAATTTCTGGTGGAACAATCATTTACACCTGCCTATGACACACCTGAAAGCTAGATCATTTGTCACTCAGTAGGATCCGATTCACCTTGGTATGGTAAGATTTATGCCTACCTAAAAGATGACATCTTACCACCTGACTTATCACGTAACCAAAAGCGCAACTTTATCTGCCAATCCTCTCGCTATACTCTTATCACTGACACCCTTTATCATCGCGGTCTTGATGGTACTTTACTTCGATGTCTTGAATGTGACGAATCTATCAAGGCTTTACAAGAAGTTCATGGTGGAATTTGTGGTACTCATTCAAGTGGACTGACCTTATCCAAGAAATTGATTAGAATGGGTTACTACTGGTTGATTATGGAGAGGGAATCATTCAATTTCATGAAGAAGTGCTCTAAATTCTAGATTCATGGGAATCTCATCCATGCACCAACACAAGAACTACAACCATTCACATTGGCCTGGACATTCTCTCAATGGGGGTTAAATCTAGTTGGAAAGATTCATCCTTCATCATCAAACGGACACAAGTTCATCATCACAGTGATAGAGTATTTTACCAAGTGGATTGAGGCAGTACCTCTCACTAAGGTTACCGGAAAACAAATCTCATCATTCATACTCAACTATATCATTTGTCGATATGGCATTCCCAACTCCATCATCACAGATAATGGACGACCATTCAAGAATTAGGATGTTGATGAACTTTACAAGATATTCCATATTCAACACAGATATTCAACACCTTACTATCCACAAGGGGATGGCCAAGCAGATGCCTCAAACAAGACTATATTGAAAATTTTGAAGAAGACTGTGAATGATGCAGGGAAATATTGGCATGTTCAACTCAATCCCGCATTATGGGCCTACAAAACTAGCATCAGAACTCCAACAGGAGCAACACCGTATGCTCTTGTCTATGGAGAAGAAGCCATATTACCTCTAGAGGTTGAGATTTCATCACTCAGGGTATCATTGAAGGGTCTCACAATAGATGATGAATACAGAGTTTCCCGACTACAAGAGCTGGAACTCCTCGATGAGAAGAGACAATGAGCAGCTGATCATTTGAAAGAATATCAACAAATGATTTCTCATATCTATAATCACAGAGTCAAGCCATGTACCTTTTAGGTTGGTGATCTTGTTTTGAAGGAAAACCCACGAAATCAGCAAGATAGAGAGAAGAAAGGAAAGTTTGAACCAAATTGGTTGGGTCCTTACGTGGTTATCGCAGTCTACGGTTCAGGAGCCTACAAGTTGTCAATGCCAGAAGGGGACTTGTTTGATGAACCCATCAACAACATGCACCTAAAGATGTATTATGTCTAAATCAATTATCATCATCCATAAAAAGTCCTAAAAAAACCCATAAAAATCAGAAAAAGTCCTAGAAAAATTCATAAAAATCAGAAAAAGTCTAGAAAAAAATAAAAAAACAAAAAACAAAAAATAAAAAAAATCGTTATAGGGTGAAAACCTGGCAATAGACGGTCTATTGACAAGAAAAATACAAAAAAATCAAAAAGAAATTAGAAAATGCAATAAAGACAGATAGTGAAAATCTAGCAAACAAACGTTATTTGTAGCTCTCCATCTATTAGTTCATGTTCTGCACTTAGCTTCTCAGCCTTCATTTCATGCATCTTTTTTCCATCATCTTAGGGCCATAACAACACCATACTACCATCATTTTCCTAGAGCGATAACGTCTTACCATGGCTTGATCGTTGTACATATTCGTTTTAGCAAGTTGTGTCAATATTGGGGGCGAACGTTGACAATACTGGGGGCAACCGACTTTTAGGTTCTACCGAAACAACTAGACAATGACATAAAATCCAATGAAATGAACAAACAATCAAATCCTATGAACAACTACCCAATCATTGATCCATATCACAGTTTTCCGCAAGTACCATATCATAACACACATCTAGATGATCGAAAATTTGAATAATGTTTGGAATAGCAGTATTATATTTTGAACAATGGTTGTTTGATTTTTGATATCATCCCTCTGGAGCACACTCGATGATGTACTGAACTAGAGTGGTGAGGAAAGAGAATTATTTTTCTTTGTCTATTATCTTGAGATTAACTATCAATCTGGTGCAAATATGTCGTGAGACATGATTTCCAAAGCATATCATTGATGACAGTTCCAAATTTGCATCAGAAATTTGGTTAATCTTTGTCTGTTTATGTAAGAAATTCTCAAGTCATCTTGGTTCAATTATACCTTGATGCTTGTGTTCACTTGCTATATCACAAATCATGAAAGTTGTACTCAGGTCATCATTGGTGCTAATTTACCCTATGATGCTTGTACATACTTCCAACATTTTAAAACACTCTATGATGATTCAAGAAAGCTAACAAAGGGCTCAAAAAATGGTTGGTTTTGTTTAGTTGCATTTCATTTAGATCATTGTACATATCTGCAAACTGGATTTGCATCAGAGTTTTGAAAGGCTGAACAAAAACATCAACGATTGTCATGTCTCTTTGGACTATTTGTGGACATTCGACTATTTGTTTCATTATCATCTTTCATCTTCATCATCATTTCATTAATCATTATCATTTCATCTAGGTCTTGTACATATCATATAGTTTATCATTTATCATTCATTCTCATATCATTTCGATCCTATATCATTTATTTATCCATCATTATGCGTTATCATGTTATTTATCATTTTTTCATATCATATAATTTCATTGCATACCATTGATCATTCTCATTTTATATCATCTTCATTTTATTGCATATCATTTAGATCCTTTATCATTTCATATCATTCATTTATCCATTAGGTATTTCATATCACTTTCATTTTCATATTATCTATTGTTTTCATATCATTAACATCTTACTTATCATTTTAATATCCATTTCATTTTCATTATACAAAGTTGCACACCATTTATCATCTTCATTACCATTTCATTTTCATATTTTATTTTTGTGTCATCATTTCATAATCTATTTCATTTCACTTATCATTTCATCTCATTATCATTTATCATTATCATTTCATCCATTTCATATCATTTCATTACATATCATTTATAATCTTATCATACATCTCATTATTATTTATCATTATCATTTCATATCATTTCATCAACATTTCATTACATATCATTTATAATCTTATCATACATCTCATTATTATTAATCATTTTCATTTCATCCCATTATTTATCATCACATTACATTCATATCATATCTTTAATCATCTATCATTTTCATATCATTTATATATCATGTCATTTTTTGCATAAAATTTGAACCATTTCACATATCATTTCAAATCTTTTCCTAATTCATATACATACTACACATTCATGATACTTTTTCATAAACACAACATCCATTTTCCATCACATCATCATTATTCATCGCATTTGAAAAATCCAAAAACAAACATTCCATGCATACATTACTTTTTCACATCATTTTTCATAAACATATCATATATCCCATTGCATACTTTCATAATCAATATCCTAGGTCATACTCTTGCATGACATCATTAGTACGTATCACAAATCAACATCATATCAAATCATCCTGCATATCATGTTAGTCATCAAATCATTAAAATGCATATCAAAATCCATACTACCTCATTCTGAAATACATGCATATCACATCATCACATCAAAAACACACATCATCAAAACTCATCACCACTGCATATCATTGCTCATCAAAAATACGTACAAATGTCCAATGTCCAATGAAACTGAAAAGTATAGAGAGATACATGAGATATGATCAAAAATAATGTACATGCTCCAAAAATGATATACATGTGTGAATTACATCAATAATACTGTATCAATCAAAATCACATATCAAGGCTAGCTGGTCAAGCCCCCTGATGGAGCTGGTCTAGAGGATGGTGGCCTACCACTACCCCCTACGCCAGGATCCTGTTGAGGCCCTGTGACCCCTTTGTTATGTGTCATAGTTCATGATCTGCTCCTAGATCTATTGTGGGACTGAGGGTAAGGATCTTTGTGTTCGAGAGGGCACAAATCCTTGTATCTAATATGATAATGCTCAACCTTCCTGGCAATCTTGAATCCCTCTGCAATGGCCTCTCGCAAAGATGCACTCTCAACAGTGCCCACGAGTCTCTCAACAACACCCTCTACCTCTAATGCCCTCTTTTTGAAGGAGTCTCTCTCTACTATCAATTGGGCTACCTGTGGGTCTGGGGCAAGAGGAGGTGCCTGCGTCTGTGCCTGCGCAAGCTGTGCCTATAACTGCACTGCCAAACTCTAAGCCTGAGCCAACTAGCTTTGCAACTGTGCCTGTTGCCCCTGAAGCATCTGTACCTAGGATTGCAAAGTAGCTATATGTGCCTACTATGTTGTAGAGGAGACCCTGATCACTGTCCACCATCCAGTACCAGTCTTCGGCCTTCGCATGATCTGAGCACTGCCAAATATGTCTGTCCTCTACGTCACTGGCCTCTGCTCACCCCCTCCGCCATCTCCACCGTCCTCCCCACCACCATCATCTGAGCTCTCCCCATCTCCACTCTCCTCATCTCCATTATCCTCCTCCTCATCCCCTCCACCCACCGCCTACTCTCCCCCAGCCACATCCTCCTGTCTCCTACCCCCTGGCTGATGTGCCATCAAAATGGGTGCTGACTCATCTGGACATGTAAAATGAGGGAATGGGTGTGTGTGGAAATAAGCAGAGTACTCATCCGACATCCCTGCATTAGTAATATCTGGCCTGTAAACCCATGCCTCGAGCTGTAAACTGATATACTCTTTATACGCCACCTGATATGAAATGCATGGCCCCCATCCAGTATCATCCTTGCACCGCCCATAGTGCGCAACTCCCTGAGGCATCCCCTGTGTATAGCCATATTGTCTCTGGACTCGCAATGCCAAAAATCTCTCTATAATGAATGGGGTCCGACCTATCAAATACCGGGGCATACATACAAATGGCATCTCCAGATGATCATTATCCCATGCCTCACAATCTGTGTATGGCCTCCATATCAATGAATCTATATCATCAAGAATCCATCGTCCATACTCCAACTTTCCCAACTTGGGCTAGACAAGTGCACTAGAATATGCATACACATATGGCCTGCCTGGTGGCCTAGCTCTAGGAAAAAGTGGTCTCATAATAGCAATATTCTCCCATGCCCAGATCTAGAGTAGGGTAACACCACAAGACAAACTAGATGATCCTTTGTATACTACCTAATGCAAGTCATGATATAAATGAGCTAACATATAGCTCCCCCAAGCATATCTTCACTACTGACCTATCATCAGCTCAAGGATCCTCCCTCACCCAACTGATAATCCCTTTGACCGGTAGTCCAGACAAAGGAAGCCTCCAATGAATGCACCCAAAATGGTGGGTAAGGTCAGATATCCACTCAAATCTACCCATGTCACCCAATGCCCTGCTATATGAGCATCCCCAAACACCCTCCTAAGTGCATTTGTACCACCTAGCTCCTTATGGTCATAAACCACAAGAGCACCTACCACTGGAATCCCCAAAATCTTGTATACATCCTCATGGGTCATGGTCATCTCACCTGTTGGAAAATGAAAGGTGTTATGCTCTAAATGCCACCTCTCTGCTAGTGCGTTCAACAGTCCCCTGTTGACCCAAATCGGTGGCATAGATAATAAAGGTCCCAACCCACATCCCACTATCAACTGTACATCTTCTGGTGTCAGATCTTGTATCCAATCCCAACCTACAGGGAAGCGCTCTCTAATCTAGAGGTTTTTGAAACCCTCCTATTTTTAGTCATCACAAAGATAATCAATCAGACTCATATCATCAACTCATATCAACGTGATCTATCTACTTCACATCATACAAATCAATCAGACTCATATCTATCTATCAGTGACCCATATCAGTGAACCATATCAAGTGACCCATATCAGTGAACCATTTCAAGTAACTCATATCAAGTGACCCATATCAGTGACTCATATCAAATGAACCATATCAAGTGTTCTATCTAAGTGACTCATATCATGGAATCAATGCTAAATCAATCTATCTAAATATCAAATCAATCTACTCTATCATCATTTTACTATTTGTTTTCTTTTTTTCAAGAGAGAAAATTTATCAACAATCAAATCATTTTCCTATTTGTACTTCAGTCACGAATACAAATATGTTTAAATCACATCATTTACTATTTGTTTTCTATCGCAGAAATAAAATTTATCAAAAGTTATATCAAGCATCTACTCTTTGTTTTCTAAAAGCAAAGTTATCAAACAATCCATCAATCATTGTACTCTTTGTTTTTAATTCAATGGAAATAAAGTTATCAACTATCTACTCTTTGTTTTCTTATTTTCGGGAAACAAAGTTATCAATTCATCATTATATTTTCTATCATTTTTATCCATATAAGCATGATGACAAGACAATTTATCTATCTATTGACCAAAGAAGCAATATACGTCATCATTTTTCATCACTTTCATCAAACAATGCATTTTGCCTAAATTTTCCTGGATGCGCTAATCTGCGGCCTCTATGCGCTAAGACCCCAAAAGCGCTGAAGTTTCCACCTTATGTGCTAAATCCCCCTATGCACCATTATGTGTCCTCAAAGCGCTATAGTTTATCCCCTATGTGCTACTTTTCTATATGCGCTAAACCCCTAATTGTATGCGCCATTTCATCCACCTAATGCGCTAAAACCCTAACTGCGCTATTCTATTTCCTATATGCGCTACAGTACCAATTTCCTAATAGACATCCTAAATGCGCTATTCTATGTATCACATGCGCTAAATTGCCTCTTTCCTAAAAGTGCTATTATACATCCTATATGCGCTAAAAGAAAATTCAAAAGCACTCAAACTTCTACTCTATGTGCTAAAACGAAATGTTCAATCCTAAGCCCACGTAAAAATGCATCAAAATTCAATTAAAATCACAAATTCTCAAATCAACAAGGGTTGCATCGACTCATCGGTGGTCCATACGCGGTTGGTCTCTGGTACCGGCAGGCCCGCTCGAATCTATGTCTGTGATACAAAATCTCCATCTCGCCAAGTCAACGTCAGAGCAACAAAATCACTAAAGTCAAAAGGTGAAAATGACTTGCCCTTTTTACCCCTTTTACCTTTTAAAGGTCAAAAAGGTGGGATTTTGTGGCATTTTATTTTTATTTTTTCTCCTTTTCTCAAACTCTGACCTTATTTTTCAAACTGGGGCATCTTTTAATCAATTATCGAGAGCTAAATCACTCCATCCCTTTCATCATCAACTCAACACTTTTCTCATCATCAGTGATTTACCTCCCGAGGGAGCATCATCAATATTAGCCACATTTCTAAATCAGAAACATATCAGGTTCAAATTAGGGGCATATCAGTTAAAAAATTTCAACCAGGGGCAAAATCAAACGCAACAAATTTCAAAGGCTAGAATATTTTCTTTGAAGCAATGTGTTTCACACATCACTTCAAAGAGGGACAAAATGTATACATCTAAAAATGGTCACAATTAATCAAGCTTGTTAATTAATTAAATATGAATTATTTAATTAATCTTCTATAGTCATTTACATATAAATAAATTTAATTATTTATTTATATCATTCACTTTCTAATTCTTCTAATTTAATTAAATAAATAAGTTTATTTAATTATTACCATCTTCCATATTCCTCTTAATTAATTAAATATATTTTATAATTTATTTATATTAATTATCATAAGTTTGAATTTTAAATTCAAATGATATTCCTCTAAATTCCTTTTCCACATTTAATTAAATATTCTGAATATTTAGTTAAACACTTTCTAATTCTTCACTCTACATATAATTAAATATTCTAAATATTTAATTAGAAACTTTCTTCACTTCATATTTAATTAAGTATTTTATATATTTAATTAAACATTTTTCTATCATCTTCTCACACATAATTAAATATTAAATATTTAATTATGGAAGCTTCTAAATTTATTGTCACATGTAATTAAATAAATTTATTTATTTAATTATGGGATTTATCTTCAACTACAAAAACCAACTCATAACTAAAGATGACAAATGGTAGGTTGCCTCTATTTTTGAGTGAAAGGTTTTGTGGGAAGGAAACATCTTCCATTATTCTCTCAACCTTCCATCTTTCTCTCAACTTCCAAAAATCTCTCACTGTTCATCTTGACAAGCTTGATTTCAACTGTTGATCACAACATCCAATCAAAATCTTTTGAAAACTCTATAAATACCCCTGCGAATCTAAACATTGGTTACACACACACACGCATTAGAGACAAGTGATTAGCATTTTAGCATTGTCATTATCAGCTTTAGCATTCATAATTGCATAATTTTACATTCTAACAATCATGTTTAGTTTAAGCATGTTAATCATATCTTAGCATAGCATGCATTCATCTTTAATCTTGTTCTCTAGGAAGACTGTTTGTTGAGTCTAGCACATGATCTAAGAGCAAGCTAGAATCGACAAAAACACTGGAGATAGAGGACAATGGGACATCATTGAAGAAACTGTTGTTATTAAGAGTTTGCTTTAGTTTTTAATTAGTTTTCTTCAATATAATGTCTTATTGGTGTGTTTGATTTGTTTTTAATCTACATTTATTGCACACTTAAAATCGATCACACAGTTTTCATACCAGATTCCTTTTTCATTTCAGGATTTGTAGTACATGCTACTCCACTTGTACGATTCCAGTTGTCCATTGCACAAAAACAAAATGCTCACATTTTTTTGTAGTGTTGGAAAACACATTGTCCTATATTGTCACATTATTTGCACATACTGCACATGCACAACATTTCTATACTTTTATGTAGCTTTGAAACCTCTTTTTGGTCAGCATTGAGAGTGTCTTTGTAATTAGAGAATGCAGATGTATCTTCTGAAAAAATTATTTTGTCTTTCATTTTAGGAATTTTACTACATGTTTCTCCAATTATACATTGTCATTTCCCCATTGCACATACTGCACACACTCCTTCTTCAAGTTCTGAAGAACATGTAGAATCTCTTCAGTCAAAACATTATCTATCTCTTTCACTTTGGTCGCTTCTTTTCCATTGTTTTCATAGAAGATTCCTTTTTCATTTCAAGATTTGTAGTACATGCTGCTCCACTTGTGAATTTCCATTTTTCCATTGCACATACTACACATGCACCTTCTTCAATTCTATTATGTAGCTTTGTAGCCGCTTTTTGGTCAACATTGAGAGTGAAAGCTAATAATTTCTTTGATGCAGGTATAAAAGATGTTGCACCATTCACAAGCATAGTTCTCTAGTTGGTTGACCAACTACCACCCATATCTTCTATGTAATATTCTTTCTTGGATAGAAGAATTGAGTCTCACATACAGGTTGCGAGAAAAGATGTTAAGGAGAATTGATAGAAAAGGGCCAAACCGTAGTGATGTCAACTATCACAATTATGCTCATTTGTTTAACTATGTCTTTGGTGTATGGGAAAAAATGAGCATGGACATTGAATATTACAGTCTATAAATAGAGATTGTAAATTTATGTGATTGGCCAATGTCTCTTTACCAAGAAATTTGAGACCTTTCCTAACTGGATGCATCTGGAAGGTATGCATTAAACCAACAGTAGTCATTTGCAAGCACAATCTTCGGAACGAGCTGCATGAAATTTATGAGATTCCTTAAGGGGGAATCTCTAATTAGTAATCACATGGGTCCTGTGGAAGAATGGTTGTTGGTTGTGTTCAAATTTGACCACATTATTAGGTTCAAGGTCCATCGTGTTAGACCATCATTCAAGCTAATACATACAAATTATGGGGTGCCTACGTTGTATGTTGTGAATTCTACCTTGACAATCAGAGTGTGCCAAATCCTTCCTAATACTGAGAATGTAGAAATTATACTTATTCATAAATGGTTGACATAGTTGACAGAGTTTAGAAACTATTTAGTTATTATAACAAACATTTTGATAATATTTAGTCACAAATGTTTGCAAAGTTTTCAGAGATTGTCTATATGACTGTATCCAATATCAATAGCATTTTGATGTCATTAGTTGTTACCTCACACTCATTGCCATGTTATATATTTACAGTGTTGTTTTGAACATTTATGGACAATTAATACATAACATAGAAAAAAAACATATTTTGGCTTCCTTTTGCAAGGACTTTTGACATTTACAAAGCTTTCAAATTAACATGATTCTGATTATGTATGATAAGCTTGAATGGTATGGAAAGGATGTGAATTATTTTCCAATTGGGGCACAAGCCAAAGTGCATTCTTTACTTTCCTATTAGGAAAGGGTTTTCCTTGTCATCCTAATGCATGGTTGATGTAGGTCATATGTTCTCTACATTACGTTTTCAGCAATCAATGTTCAAAACCAAAAATCAAATACAGAAACTCTCAACTGAAATAAAATTCCTATTCAATGGAAACATTAAAATGTTGAATAAAAAAAATAACAAACTTAATGAAACAAATATTTTCATAACGAACTAACACACATGTGACAGTGTGTTTTCCAACAGCAAACAATGTGACCATTTTATTTGTTCCAATCAAGTGAAAAAAGGGAAATGCCATATTTACATCACCAAATAGTTGTTCTAAAATTTAAAGGTGGACTTCATTACATTTTTGGAGCGTATGATACAAAAACTATTCATGACAGAATAATTGACATGAGAGTGTGTTTTCCAACACTACAAACAATGTGAGCATTTTGTTTGTTCCAATCAGATGAAGAAAGTTAAATTCGTTTTCTAATGTAGCAAAGAGATATTGAAAAAATTGAAAGTGGACTTCATTACATTCTCAGTCGTAACAAAACAAAACTTTTCATAATGAACCAACTCACATGGGACAATGTGTTTTCCAACAACAAACAATGTGAGCATTTTATTTGTTCCAATGAGATGAAAAAAGGGAAATTCCATATTTACGTCACCAAATAGTTGTTCTAAAATTTGAAGGTGGAATACATTACATTTTTGGAGCGTACAAAACAAAAACTATTCATGACAGAATAACTAACATGAGATAGTGTGTTTACCAATAGTGCAAACAATCTGAGCATTTTATTTGTTCCAATCAGATGAAGAAAGTGAAATGCCTTTTTAACTGTAGTAAAGAGTTGTTCAAAAAATTGAAAATGGACTTCATTACATTCTCAGTCATAATGAAACAAAACTTTTCATAACGAACTAGCTGACATGGGATAGTGTGTTTTCTAGCACTACAATAAATACATATATACTAGATATTTTGAGGTTGGAGACATCTTCTTTAAGGAAAATGATCCCACCTATCCCTTCATCCCTTTTACCTCTAATCATTCACTCAAGTTTCTTATTGATCATTTTTTTCTTTATTCCACAATTCATCCCATCCATTTTTATTATTAGGACTCTACATACATTACTGAATCATGACATCCTCCATATTTCTCATCCACCAACACTTCGGCTTATTTGTATTTTTTCCCACTCCCCCTATCTATCCATTTACCTCCTATCTTTTCTATTCAATTTTTATCTTTATTATCTCACACCCTTTCTTTGATTGTATGCCGAAATACATGGTCATCCCCTTTTTTAAATTTATTTGATAACAATTATCACATATATCTTAATGAGAGCATGACCTATCTAACTCTATCTATCATCAATTATCTCCCACCATGATTTGGTCCTTGTTTAGAATCCACTCCATCCCTCCATTCACCCAATACACCCTTACCTTCAATGTTTTATAAAATACCATCTCATTTTCTTACATTATTTTGATTGATTGTTTACACATGTATCTATTCTTGTTTGTTTAATATAGTCTTAATGCTCCATCCATCACACTATCATGATTTCTTTCATCCTTCATGTTGGTGTTTTTTCCTGTAAACCAGGTTTGTCTCCTAATCTACCTATGGAATTGCCAATTCCAATCAAGGGCAGCTCGGAGGACCTAGACCAACTAATGAGGATTTTAATGATAACCTCCTACACTTTGGGTTCTGGAAGACCCAGGAGGGTGGTCCCTATAATGTGTTTATGATCTCTGCACCAAATTCATAAACAATCATTAACAATTCACAGACAATCCCACAAAAACTCAACAGAATAGGATACCGCTAAAATGAATTGGCCTTTCACCAATAATATCAACTACTTGGAGCATGAGATGACTACAACATTATTCCGTAACTTATGATAGTCATTTTATTTTCAATTTGGCGGAAAGCCCTAAGCAAAGACATACAGACGCAAGGTTTCACAAACTCATACAATTTAGATAAGTGACATAGACTATTGGGGAGTCAAATTCACAAACATTCACGATTCAACAATAGATTTAAATACTTAGCACCCATGATCCCTGACAATATTGCATTACAATAGTGTCAATTCCTATCCCAGCCCAATACTTCTTACTAAATCCCTTTACAAACATACCCATCCATGATTCCATCCAAGCATTTTAATTAATTCTTTGAATTAAAGCCAAAACGGAAAACACACACATTAGAGCAATGAGATGAACATCATAATCCTTGATTATTCTATTCAAAATTATGATATGTTTGTATAGAGGAGAGACTTGAGCTTGAGATATAACATCATAGCTTAAATGCTAGTACTATTACGAAACATCCAATCTTCATAAGTTTAAAACCCATTACAAGATAACCCCAAACCTAAATTGCCTTAACATTCAAAAAAGTCCTTACAATTTGCTCTGCAACTATACCTAGACTCAACCTTGAAAAATATCTGACTTGCCAACCACTTTTCTGGCCTTGAAATCCTTCTTATAGAAAACGAAGGAGAAAACAAGCATCGGGCCAGAAATTACACATGTCACCGATCAATTGGACCGCTATGTGCCAGTTCAAAACTAAAACCAAAACCACCAAGTCCCGGAGCATCTTTCCGTTGATTCTACTCATTACACAAAAGCCACAACATCTGTTACATCAAAAATTGCACCCAAAGCCACCATGGAGACAAAACCAAAATCAGTTATAATATAACCGTTGAACTGTCAGTTGCCAGTAATAGACACTTTTTCACTCCTCTTCGGTTAAGTACTTGTCCACCCAATTTTGATATTCCTCATCTGTTGGCCAATTAAAATTCATCACCTCCATCACCTTGGTATTGTAAGGTGTGAATTTTACTGCAACCTGATTGGCCTCCCTCTCAAATGACTCTAAGAACATGCCGGTATTAATTATTTTATCCATGCTGCTCACCAACAAGTCATGATCTAAGTCATCACAAATCAATTTGATTTGTGCATTAATAATCTCTTCTGCCCTATCTTGCTATTGCTGCAATGTCTTAATATTTCCCCGTGTATCTATTATATCTGGCAGAAAAGTATCATTCCAATCATCAAAACTCTTTACTAGTTCTCTAATTTTCCTACTCAAATCATCAGGCAGGGCATGGAATCCCTTCAATGATTTCACAAAAAAATGAGTAGGATTTAATGATTGGGGCCGGTTATTTGCATCAAATCTGGAAGCTTTAAACATAACATCTAAATCAGTGGCCCGAGGGATCCACTTCTCAACTAGAGGTAGAACCACTTCCCGATCTCTGTTAATGTTTTGTATTCCACCCAAGAATAAAGAATATAGAGAATGTACAACTGGAAACCTAGAATCAACCTTCTCATTTAAATGCCTCAAAATGGTGTCAACCACCTCATTGTGTTTAGCTACAACACCATCCTCACTCGCTCTTAAGGCATCCTGTAATTCTATGATTTTATTCATCATCTACCTTTTGGCAAGGATCTGCAGAATACTCAACTTCCTCTTCAACTGGCCCAGGTGCAAGGCTATCAGCAGGTGTCTGAATTGGGGATCCAGGAGTAGAAATGATTGGGATAATAGGGGGAAATGAACCAAAAGTAGTAGGTAATGCTCTGATAGCAAGGGCACTGGAGGATTCTCCCACCTGCCCATATCTTAATCTATCTACTTTAGATTGCAGCTCAACATTTTTCTGCTGCATTCTACTATACTCCCCAATTATTGCATTGTATTTCTCCATCAGGCTTTTCCTTTCAGCTTCCTATCTTTCAGTTGTCTTCTGGGCCAATTTGGCCACATTCAATATCAGGCGTGTGGCTTATGTTGTTGAGGTTTCAGAAGCTCTCTTGATAATGAGCCCACCCCTTAGATTTGGGCTAATATCAGCCACATTTGGTTTTCTACCCTGAGGTGCCAATGCCCATATGGCCAAAGTCTCATATTCCTCACTAAAGGGAGAGTCTTGTAGGGATGCCTTGACTTCTTCTTCACTACTTTGCATAGGATGCTTGGACTGCATAATAGCATTGAATGCTACAGCATCAACTATGTCCCACTCAGGGAGAAGTAAGACACCAACCTAAGTTACAAGTTTCCTTCCTTCATCAGGAGTGATGTTCTTGAATTGCTCCATTAACTCGGCTTTGACTTCATCATTATTCTCCTGGTCAGACCTATCAAGTCTTGATTCCCTCCTTCTTTTGCATTTATCCTGATATTCTTCAAATTTCATCCTCCAAATTAATTGCAAGAATACAAGAGTTTTCACAAAGGCATCATCATCCAGGAATGCCTTGCAGGCCACCATCCTGGCGTCTTGTACACACTCCTCCTTTATATCTATATCAGTCAGCACCAACTGTGATGATCTAGGAGGGGATGGTATACCAATCTGCATGTCCTGATCAGTTATGATTATTTCATCCTCCAAAGCCTCTTGTGACTCCTCAACTCTTCGCCTCTTAAGGCTTAGCTCTGATGGTAGCTCTACAGGGTCATTTCTAGGTGGTGAATCCAGATCCACAATCATTATCCCTCCAGGCTTCCTGATCCCATGACCCGGCTGTGATGATGTTTTCATTATTTGTTTGCCCTTTTTATTTTCTACCTCTTCATCACTGCTATCATCTCTCTTTCTCCTATATAGAGGCCTATCCACTGGTGGCTAACAAGTTGGCCTCTCCTCTAGTCTTTGACTTCCCGAGTCCACTTCCAAATTGACTTTCTTGGTTCTCATGGTATTCATGATTTCTTTGAAATTATTCATCAAGAAATCAATTCTTTTTTGAAATGTAGTGAACTCCATCAGTGGATCATATTTTGGATCCAGTTTATTCACCCTGGCCAACATTTTCCCACAAGCAATCCATTTCTCTTTATTTAATTCCTGCTGGTTCAAATCAAACTCATTTCTAATCAAATCCTCAGGAAAATTGAAAATATGAGCAAACTTGCCACCCTTTATTATTTTCCTGAATAGGGCAAAGAATCCCTTAGGGTCATGCTGCCTCCTAGATCCACTCTTCAAATGGTAATTATCAAAATATCTGTCAAAGTGAACCCATCCTCCCTTGGAAAATACAAAGTCTGAAACAACAGTGTAATTAGGGAACAAAGTCCCTTTTCCTCTTCCTGTCAAATTATCTTCATGAATGCAACCTAGTTTCCACATGACCTCTGCAAATCCCATCCTTGATGGTACATTATATGGGAGAATATGAGGAACTCCCTAGAAACCATAAACCCTTAGGACAGTGCTTACAGGGTATAAAATGATGTCACCCCAATTATGACACACCTTCAAATCAGGCCTCCTTACTTTGGGTCAAAGGAAATCGTGCAAATCTTTAGGAATACTTGGCACATTCACCATCAGTCTAGCTCTGAGCCTAGAAGCAAAGCAGTTATCAAACTACACAAAGCTAGCACCTCCCTTGTTGTAAGAAAAATCTGCACTCCAAGCCTGCACCGGTAATTTTTCTCCATTCACCTCCTACCTCAACTCCATTTTCTCTGAGAAGAAGTCAGCATTCTTATACAAGAACATATACATCAATAAGGAGTACCAAAAGAAAGGAGTACCAGTGTCCCCTTCTTGCAACTTCAGCAAACCCTCATGTATCCTTTTAGCAAGGAAAGAAGCATAGTCGTACACTACAAAAAAGTTAGGATGCTGAATTTGAGCCCCCATGAACATATAAGCAATGGACATCACGATATTAGGGCTGAAACCTAAAATTTGGCAAAGTGAATAAAAAGTTTCCAAGAAATGATCAGCAAAACAATTCAACCTAAAAGGTTCTCGGTCAGTTGGGTTGATGTGAATTGTTGAACTACTCGCCCTGGAAAGATGAGGAGGAAGCAATTTTGATCTGAAAAGAGGTTGTGACTTGGCATACTCCTGCTTCATTTCCTCAAAGTCTATCCGAACCAAGAATGAGGTATATTCACTTAAATAAGAAACCTGCCGAATCTCATCTGCATTTATATTCAGTAAAACCCTGCCATCATTATCCCTGATAATCCTTGTGACAGGATCATATCGTCCAGCCACTGCCCTGAGTAGGTCAACATCAGGAAATACATTCGGTACCACAAGTTTTCCCATATCGTATCTCCAACCATTTGAAAAAGGATGAGACGCATTTCGCTGCCCATACCATCTCCTAAACATTTCCAAGCCCGTCATTGGTACCCTAGCATCTGTAATGTTATAGGTTTTATATCTTAATCCCTCACCTAAGGCTGTCCCCTTCATTAAAATCAAACCCCTCTTCTTATCGTTTGTTGACAAAGGGAATTGGTCAAGGAAATCGTCATATAGATTCCTTTGCAAATAATCAATAAAGCCAAAATGTTGCTTTAGTGGCGCCATTTCAAACAACCAAGGCTTTTTCTAATATCAAATTTGTGCACAAACTAGGGCTACCTAAAATGAAATTACAGTAGAATTTTGCAATTTCCCACAATTTAAAAGAACCAGTAACCCTAGAACCTTAATCAAGAAGACCCCTGACCAACATGACACAACCCTCCTCAAGAATTACATTCAAACAGAGACAGTGATAAATAAAGTAACTCACGAAATTTTGCGCCGGAAATTCGCGCCCCGCAGAAAATCAAACCCTACTGTAATTGCTTTGAAAAAACACTATCTTCAACTCTGGACTGCTTCGGAAACACTTGAATGCCTTTGTGGTGAAGATAGCCAATTAAAATACTTAGAATTTATGAAAAATGGCCCGTAGACGTCTCGTCCGCCATTAAAGCTTACTTGCATGCCGCGCCAACGGCTTCAATTATATTTGATGCAATTTTAAATCTTCGCCGTCGATCTCTTGTTTCTGTCAGATCATCGAACGATCATCTTCAAAAAGAAGCTGACAACACCTCCATGTCATTAACAAGGGCCCACCATAATACGCAGCGCTAAAAGAATACACGTGGCGCCCACCCGCAATATCGCGAACACTAAACTCCCTTCAGTTTAGGATCACGCGATGGCGAGTAACCGTTGATTCCCTTCATCAGTGATCACGATCACACATAACCGGGAACAACATTAATACCTATCCGTCGAGCAAATTTTTCGCCAAGGTTAAAACATCACCGTTGATCATGAACATGTGCATCTCACATGTGGTTTAGTAATCCACTCAATAATGCACTAAAGTCCGATACACATATTGAACACTTTATTCACTCCTTTAGCACCAACAACCTAGGACACGTGGCACCCGCCCGCGATATCACGATCACCAAATAGCCAGCGATGATGTCATCACGATATCGCGGGGAATGGTCAGGATCAACCGCAGGGAAATCGACGGTCATCAAATAACCCCTACAAAACATTAAAGTTACTTAGAAGAAAATAAGGTGAAGGGGACACCGCCTAGGGCAATGATAGTCGATGACTCAATGTTGTTTTTAAAAGAATAGGGCACAAACCGACTCAGACCTTAGTAAATAAAAAGGGGCCAGCGAAATATTTAGCATTTTTATTAAAACGGGGTCAGGCCTAGACGATTCAATGGGACATAAATTGTTTTTAAAACCCCTCCCAAAAGGTAACGACAGAAAAGACCCAACCCAAAGATAGCACACCAAGCTTTCATGAAAGCAAAACAAAACTCCACCCCCAAGTACCTTTCGAATAATCAAGACAAGCTAATAATAAAAGGAAACCCAGGACTTAAATTTGAGGCTCCATCACTTCATATTATGGAATGCATTAAAAATATGTATTTTAGATCACTATTCTTATTTTAAATTCTATATTTTTATGTTACTCCATATGTACCTAATGCATCATCATCATCATCATCCATTATATCATTGTGCATAATTCTAGTGCTAATAAAAGTAAGTTTCTCTTTTTCCATGAAGTTAATTTGACAACATATATCATTCATCCATTTTAACCATATCCCATATCCCTTTCATTTATCTATCCTCTTTCTACTCAAATAATCTCTTATGTTAGTTACATTACATCCTTGTAAGATACCATAATAAAAAAGATACAACCATGCAATATAAAATCATACATTTTTGGAGCCCATGAAACAAAAAGTTTTCATAACGAACTAACTGACATAGGATAGTGTGTTTTCCAACATTACAAATAATGCGAGCATTCTATTTGTTCCAATGACATGAAAAAAGGAAATGTCATTTTTAATCAACCAAATAGTTGTTATAAAATTTGAATGTGGACTTCATTACATCTTTGGAGCATATAAAATAATAAAAAATTCATGACAAAATAACTGATAGGAGACAGTGTGTTTTCCAACACTACAAACAATGCAAGCATTTTATTTGTTCCAATCATAGGGAAAAGGGAAATATGCCATTTTCACTCTAGCAAAGAGTTCTAAAATTTGAAAGTGGAATTCATTTCATTTTGGAGCATGGGAAATAAAAAAAATTCATAAGGAAATAACTGATAGGGGACAATGTGTTTTCCAACAATGCAAACAATGCGACCATTTTATTTGTTCCAATCACATGAAAAAAGGAAATATTCCATTTTCACTCTACCAATTAGTTGTTCTAAAATTTGAAAGTGGAATTAATTTCATTTTTGGAGTGTAAGAAATAAAAAAATTTCATAAGGAAATAACTAATAGGGGACAGTGTGTTTTCCAACACTCCAAACAATGCAAGCATTTTATTTGTTCCAATCACATGAAAAAAGGAAATATGTCTTTTCCACTCTACCAAATAGTTTTTCTAAAAATTTAAAGTGGACTTCATTACATTCTTGGTCGTAACAAAACAAATACTTTTCATAAGGAAATAAATGACAGGGGACAATGTGTTTTCCAACACTGCAAACAATGCAAGCATTTTATTCATTTCAATCAAATGAAAAAAGGGAAAATGTCATTTTCACTCTACAAAATAGTTCTAAAATTTGAAATTGGACTTCATTACATTCATAGTTGTAACGAAACAAATAGTTTTCATATGGAAATAACTAACAAGAGATAGTGTGTTTTCCAACACGGCAAACAATGGGAGCATTTTATTTGTTCCAATCACATGAAAAAAGAAATATGCCATTTTCACTCTACCGAATAGTTGTTCTAAAATTTGAAAGTGGAATTCATTACATTCTTGGTCATAACGAAACAAATAATTTTCATAAGGAAATAACAGGGGATAGTGTGTTTTCCAACACTGCAAACAATGTGAACATTTTATCTCTTCCAATCAGATGGAAAAGGGAATATGCCATTTTTATTGTACCAAAGAGTTGTTCCAAAATTTTAATTTTGAGTTCATTACATTTGTGTTCATAACCAAACAAAAAATTTCATAAGAAAATGACAAACATGGGATAGTGTGTTTTCCAACACTGCAAACAATTTGACCATTTTATCTCTTCCAATCAGATGGAAAAAGGGAAATTCCATTTTTATTGTACCAAATATTTGTTCTAAAAATTGAAAGTGGACTTCATTACATTCTTGTTCATAACAAAACAATTATTTTTCATACATAATTAATTGATAGGGGACAATGTGTTTTCCAACATTGCAAACAATGTGAGCATTTTATCTCTTCCAATTAGATGGAAAAAGGGAAATTCCATTTTTACTGTACCAAATAGTTGTTCTAAAAATTGAAAGTAGAATTCATTACATTCATGGTCGTAACCAAAAAAAAAAATTCATAAGGAAATGATAGACAGGGGACAGTGTGTTTTCCAACACTACAAACAATTTGACCATTTTATCTCTTCCAATCAAATGGAAAAAGGGAAATGCCATTTTTACTATAACCAAATAGTTTTTCTAAAAATTGAAAGTGGGCTTCATTACATTCTTTTTCGTAACGAAATAATTAATTTTCATAAGGAAATAATTGAAAGGGGACAATGTGTTTTCCAACACTGCAAACAATGTAAGCATTTTATCTCTTCCAATTAGATGGAAAAAGGGAAATGCCATTTTTACTATACCAAATAGTTGTTCTAAAAATTGAAAGTGGACTTCATTACATTCGTGGTCGTAACCAAATAAAACTTTTCATTAGGAAATGATAGACAGGGGACAGTGTGTTTTCCAACACTACAAACAATTTGACCATTTTATCTCTTCCAATCAGATGGAAAAAGGGAAATGCCATTTTTACTGTACCAAATAGTTCTAAAAATTTAAAGTGGATTTCATTACATTCTTGGTTGCAATGAAACAATAAGTTTTCATAAGGAAATAACTGACAAGGGAAAGTGTGTTTTCCATCCATGCAAATAGTTGCCCACATAGGTACATACATGAATACATACACATTACATTTATTGCTATACTCTATTCAATACCATGTATGCAATTACTTTATTGAATACCATTGACTACTATATTCAATTTTTTTGAGGTCAAAAGATTTACATGTCAACTTATCTTTTTCATTTATAATCAAGCTACATAAACAGTAACACTTTAGCTGGAATTTCCTACCATTATTTCATATTGTTCATAATGTAGTTATAGAGGGCCATGAAAAGTCTGATATGAAATGTATAACAACATAGTGTTCAAACATATTAAAATAGTATATCTCTACACCATAATTGTTCAATAATCAAATAATGAAACCCATAATGCACAATGAGTATTGTGAGCCTATCTCATCATATCCTATGTTGCCTATTCTTTGCAATTGAGGTCATTCTTGTGTAATATATGACACGTTTCTTTGGGTTTTTGTGTATTTCAGGAGGGGTGATTCCAATTCCACGAACCCTTGCAGATGATGAACATGAAACAAAATATTTTTAGAGAGGCTATGCTTTGTCTTTCACACTTTGAACACCTTCAACCTATAAGAAACAATTTGAACAATTAACATATGGATGGAAACAAATATAAGGTAGTATGATATATACAACAACATATCGTTTATATGTACCTCTGCAAGAGAATGCTTCAACTCAGAGAGATTCGATATCATTAAGCCGCCCACACACTCTTTGGTAGTCTCTACACCAAGATGTGGAAAAGGTATGCTATGCAATCACTAACAATGGCCTCAACAATGTTGATTCTCACACAATTTTTTGGGTGCCTAAAGTCGTGGGTTTCACCATCTCTACAAAGAACTCTTACAATTCCTTTGGAAACCATTTTACGCTGCCTCCAAAGATCAATGTGATCATTGATCTTAAAAGTGACGCCCTTTAACTCTATCATATGTTCAACAACATGATTTGGCTGCAACGGAAATGATAATGACATGAATCATAATTTAATACATATTAAAGGATTCATAAAGAAATTAGAATAGAAGCATGGAAGTGTGTTGTGTCTGTTACCGATATAGATGGCACACCACTACTCTCCTAGTCCCCATGTCCATTTTTATTGTCATCTCCCCCTTGCAGGCCAACGCTCTCCTCGTCCCCATGTTCATCTTTATTACCCTATCCTACTTGCAGGCCAGTGCTCTCCTCATCCTCATGTCCATCTTTATTGGCCTATCCCACTTGCAAGCCAATGTTCTCCCCATCCCCATGTCCATCTTCATTACCCTATCCCACTTGTAGGCTAGTGCTCTCCCCATCCCCATGTACATCTTTATTTACTTGTCCCACTTGCAAGCCAATGTTCTCCCCATCCCCATGTCTATCTTCATTACCCTATCCCACTTGTAGGCTAGTGCTCTCCCCATCCCCATGTACATCTTTTTTTCCTTGTCCCACTTTCAGGATAGTGCTCTCCCCATCCACATGTCCATATCTATTAGTGTCTCTCATTTCAATTGCAACCACATGGATAATAAGGTCAAGGCCAACACTCCATTGTTCATCCTTGCCCTGTAATAGTAGGAATTGAAATATCACATCAAATTCAAATGCATGCAACCAATTCATTGAAATAATCAAAACAAACATTAAATAGAAGATTTTGAATTCACTGTTTCTTCTAGTTTCTCCATGTCAAGGAACCTTGAAACTTTTAACTGTGTACGTTCCTACTTCTTCTTCTCAATGTTAGACGACAAGTTGGGAGGAACAACATCATTTTGTTCTTTCACGGGCACTGCTTCATCTTCCAAACCAATGGTACCATGTTTGAGGGCCTCACTTTGTTGTTCATCATTTCCCTGTAATAGCAGGAATTGAAACATCACATCAAACTCAGATGCATGCAACCAATTCATTGAAATAATCAAAACAAACATTAAATAGAAGATTTCAAAATTTCCATTTGTTCTCGTTTCTTCTTGTGAGGGTGAGAGGAAACCTTTGACCATGTATGCTCCTTCTTCTTCTTATCGATATTAGACAACAGGTTGGGAGGAACAACATCGTCTTGTTCTTTCATGGGAACTACTTCATCTTCCAAATCAAAAGTACCCTGTTCAAGGGCAACACTTCGTTATTCATCATTGCCCCTGTAATAGTAGGAATTGAAGCATCACATAAAATTCAGATGCATGCATGCAACCAATTCATTCAAATAATAAAAAAAAACATCAAATAGAAGATTTCAAAATCGTTGTTTGTTCTCATTTCTTCTTGTGAGGGTGAGAGGAAACTTTAGACCATGTATGCTCCTTCTTCTTCTCAATGTTAGACAACAAGTTGGGAGGAACATCATCTTGTGCTTTCATGGGAACTACTTCATCTTCCAAATCAACAATAACCTGATCGAGGGAAGCACTTCATTATTCATCCTTCCCCTATAATAGAAGGAATTGAAACGTCACATCAAATTCATATGCATGCAACCAATTCATTAAAATAATAAAAAAACATTAAATAGAAGATTTCGAGATCACCATTTGTTCTCGTTTCTTCTTGTGAGGGTGCCTTGAAACTTTTGATCATGTACAATCCTTCTTCTAAATGTTAGATGTCGGGTTGGAAGGAATAACATCATCTTGGGCTTTCGTGGGCACAACTTCCTCTACCGAATGAACAATACTCTGCTAGGCAGCAGGAACTGCTTCTCGACCATCACCCTGTCATGTCATGTAAGTTAATGTTAGGTGAACCTTGTATGCATCAAAACAGAAAAAATGAACCAACCAAAATTCATATTTAATAGTTCAATTTGACATTACCATTCCATCCTTTCTCTTTGTCTCGTGCAATTTTAATATTTTTTCCTTCTTTGCTCCTTTTTCTCCTCACTGTTGTATAATTTCATTTTCTCCTTGACCTCGTCCTTTCCTTCCTTTGGAATTAGATGGAAGCTATGTTTACCATTATTTCTACATACCTTTTCAATAACATGCTTTTGCTAGATATTTTGTCGTAGCTTCAGTTGGTACTCCATATTATCCACCTCTTTAGAAGATACTTTTTCAATTTCTTAGGGGGAGGAGGGGGGGCGTTTTGGTTTCCCCCCCCCTCAATGCACTTTGGCCATGCTTTGGTGGCGTGAGAATAAGAAGTTGGTGATGCTGAATCCTATGCATGTTGAACAATTTCCAATCATGAAATTTTATCATACATTGTTCTACAATACAGTAATATATGTATCTCACATTCTCCACTTCTCTTCTATATTCAGTAGCAAACTGCACAACAAATTCAAAAAATAAAATAACTTAATATATTTGATATTAAAACAATTTGAATGCACAAAATATACACATAGCCAAATGATGCAACAATTGAATTATTATATCTACCTTCCCGTCCTCCACATCACCCTGTGCTTCATTCACACCCTCCCCATCCTTGGGGTTTCCCTTTGCACGCTCTTCCTCTTTTTCATGGACTATGGGAAGAGCATGATGGTCTCCCTAATTATCATCCTGAATTGAAGGAACGATATACTATCAAAATCAACATATTTGTAACAGACATGATATTTTCTAACTAAAATTGTAAAGCATTATGATTGACGCATTAGAAGTAAAGGGAAATTGGAAGTTCACAATCAATTACCAAACACGTCACTGCCTCAATGCTCAACATTTTCCTAAAATGAGGGAACTTCCTTTGTACAACAACTATTGCCTCCTAATTAAAACATTCCTGCTTTCCAGTCAACATTGTGACCACTTATGAGAGATTAAAATTATACATTTGATTGCATCTTGTAATTACTAGATCTTATCTACACATTTATCGAATGTGAGCCCCAAAGAAGATGCACCACTACACACCCTCTCAAGTGTGCTGACCACCTCAACAATATTCGTCACTGTACGAAGCAATTTCCCTTTTAAAGAACACATCCTTGGTTTGTTGTAAAATGTAAAATAGTTGCAAGTGTTACACACAATTAAAGTTCCAAAAATTATTGCACCATCTATTGTAAGCAAGCATATCTTTTTTCAATCATAAGAGGAATTTGAAACACATTTTTTACTCTACCTAAGACTTGTGATAAATTTTGAAGGTTCCTTTCATTACATTCTTTCTATCTAAATAAAAAACGGTTTTTAATACATTCCTACTATCAGCAAAATTTTAGGTTGGAAAAGAGATGGTGTTATGAAACCTACAACCCACATAGTGTTTTAAAACGCTATAAAAGTAACAACCCAATTGGTTAGTAACCCCTCAGCTCGATTTTGTTTCAATTATGTATCCCCCACCTTCAAAATAAAACAACTCGCAACTCATTGTGTTTTCCAACCTACAATTATTTTGTGCATTTATTTTTCAATCACATGAAGATATTGAATTGTAATTTATACTGTAACTAACAGTTGAAAATTTTGGAGGTTCCTTTCATTACATTCGTACTATCTAAATAAAAAAATATTTTCAAGATATTCAAACTATTATGTGAAATTTTAGGTTGGAAAACACTGGGTGTTATAAATCCTGCAACCCACAAACTGCTTTAAAACCCTTTACAAGCAACAACCCAATTGGTTACTCACACCACACCTCAATTTGGTATGTTTTGTGATTGTCTTGAGAACCTTTTTCTTTCTAGATAGCAATAATGTAATGAAATTGGAAAACACAAGGCATTAAGAAACCTACAACCGAATGTATCCTACACCTGCAAGTCCTCCCCATCCTCTCAAGTGTTTAGATTTAAACATGTAGAATGAAACAACTGACAACCCACATTGTGTTTTCCAATCTTCCATTATTTTGTGTATTTCTTTGTTTCAATCATATGAAGAAATTCAAATACAATTTATACTGTAACTAAGATTTATTTTATATTTTGAAGGTGAGCTTTATTACATTATTACTGTGTACAAAACAAAAGGCTTCCAAGACATTCATACTATCAATATAATTGCATGTGGAGGATACATAAAACTATCCAAATTCACGTGAGGTGTGACCAACCAATTGGGTTCTTACTGTGTAAGTAACCAAAATATTGTCATTACATTCATATTGTTTATGTCTTGACCTTGTTGCTGCATGAAAACGTCGACCTATCAATGCCCGATACAAGCGTCAAATAAGATGCATGGTAGGAGATTAAACCATATCGTGAATCACATGGTCAACACTGAATGAGGGGTAGAAGCACCAAGATTCCAACAATCCCCCCAATTGTGACCACAAGATTTGAACCCGTGACCTGGCTCTCATACCAATTATAGTAAAACTCATCATCAAAAATGACAATGTAGTTGAATTTCAACACAACAAGCAACCATTCCTCGACATGACCCATGTGATGACTAATTATAGATTCCCCTATGAGGAACCTCATTAATTTCATGCTCATCTCCTTGGGAAGATTGTCCTTCTGGATGATTACTATTGGTTTAATGGATACCTACTAGATGCATCTAGCTAGGAAAAGGTCTTGCATCTCTTGGTAAAAATGAATTGGCCAGTCAAAAATTTACAATATCTATTTGTAGATTGTGATATTGAACTTCCATGCTCATTTTTTCCCGTACAACGAAGATGCAATCAAAGAAATAAGCATTATTATGTTATTTGACGTCACTGCACTTTGGCCCTTTTCTGTCAATTCTCATTAACATCTTTTCCCGCAACCTATACTAGAGACTCAATTCCTCTATCTGAGCGAGGAAATTACATGGAAGATACGGGTGGTAGTTGGTCAATCGAATATAGACACATGCTTCAGCATTACGTGACATCTTGCATAGCCGCATCAAAGAAATTATTAGCTCTCACATCTTCACCATACAAAATAGAATTAAATAACACATAACCCACTATGTTTTCAACCCTACCAATATGTGGTGCTTTTTTGCTTTGTTTTGACATCAAGATCTGTAGATGATACCACTAGAAAGCTCTCAGAAAACCCACATCAAATATGCAGCTAGTTTTCTCCTTTGACCTTTGGAAGTAACCTCTACAAAAACATGACAACATTTCATGACAACTGGGAAACTTTGAAGCATACCTTTCTCATTTTTAAAACATGCACTTATCTCCATCATACATCGATGAAACCTTTCGACATCATGGACCTCAGTGGATCTGATTGTGGAAGAGGTGGTGATGTGTGCTAGATAGAAGAGCTTGATTTGCAAATATTGCAAAGTTTCTCCAAAGCTGCCCAATTGTCATGAAATGTTGTCATGTTTTTATAGAGGTCTTATCTAATGCTTGTATTGGGCATTGATAGGTCGACCATTTCATGTAACGACAAGGCCAATAATGTGTAATTGTAGGTTGGAAAACACTGGGTGTTATTAAACCTGCAAACCAAATCCATTTTAAAACCCTTGACAAGTAACAACCCAATTCGTTACTCACCCCTCAAGTGAATTTGGATAGTTTTATATATCCCACACTTGCAACTCCACCCTGTGCTCTCAAACCTTCAACTTTCAATGTGCAAAATGAAAGAACTCACAACACACAGTGTTTTCCAACCTCCAATTATTTTCTACAATACATTGTCCCATATTGTGGTGTATGCATTTTTGTATGTAATGATGTGTATGGCATGCACACTTCTAGGGATAATAGCCACTTCCAATTGCACAATAGAAGCTAATCTCCCTACAAAATATAGTAAAATCAAGCTATTATCCCTAAAAAAACATACATCTTCGACATGATAACATAATCAAACATGTCTTATCCCTAAAAAATGGAAATACATTATCATATGTAATCCATGCTGTTTTGTAGGGAAATCACCTTCTGTAATTGGGATGAGGCTATTCTCCCAATAAAAATTGATCCAAAGGTCATTTTGAAAAACTTCCCAAATTAGACTGAAATCTATACTATTGTGTAGAGCTCGTTGAGAGCTTTCCAACGACATGTGGAATGTAAGAAATAGAGCTTGTTTGCTCCCGATGCAGCTAGTCAAAGTTTGGTCAACATGAGGTCAAGCTAGTCAACTAGAAAAATTAATGCTCATGGAATATTTCTCTACCAGTTCCATCACATAGAGCTTGATGAGAGCTTTCTGACGCATTTTGAACGAACCAAATCCAAGTCCGTATGTGGAAGTTATGACCAGTCAAAGTTGCGGTCAAACTTGGTCAAAATGCTGACATGGAAAAAATGTTGATCAATCATGTTTTGACATGTGTCATCCAATTTGGCTAATAGGAAGGTTCCACATGGTCCAATGGTTGGGCACCACATGGCACCCATGCGGCACGCCTACTTGTTTGACAGTTCAAAAGTTGTTGAGGAGGTTTGAACTAGTAACCTCTCCCTCACTAAATTCACACACCACCACTACAACATGCATTATTTTTGGGATAAAAAATGGTGGTAGTTTTATTTATTAACTTCATAAAATCCGTTTTGGGGTTGTGTTGGCCTCCTCTAATGGTTCAATAACTAAGCCCTTAGAGCTATGACTTTGAGATTAGACATCCGCACTAAGTAGCTATCTTACTCATCATGAACGTGCATTTCATTGTTAACCCAAGGACGTAAACTTGAAATGAGTCAGCACTGTATGTTCACTAGGACTCCACTATAGTCATCCATAAAATAGAAAAGAAACAATACTGGAAATAAAATGTTCGAAAGAAATTAACATAAGCACTGAGCAGGAATCAAAAACTACACTGAGCATCAACAACTGAACTAGAAATGGATGACAAAAATAGAAATCCCAACAAACAGATAGGAAACTACTATGTCTGCCTTGGTTGCAAGAACATTCACAAAACAAAATTCTAGTGGCTACAGGAACAGACAACTGCTGAAACCGAAACTAATTACTAGACAGAAAAATAAGTATTAAACTAAATGGGTGGAATTCTCACCAAGTGGGCCCCATTGAGTGAGTCATCCTTAAGCTAACTCAGATGCAACAAATAAAAATATCATTTTATTCCTGCAGAACATGATTACAACATATCAGCAATACAACTATATTACTAAAACTGGAAATGCAAGTACAATCTCATAACATCCAACCTTATGTAAAGGGGCATCTGACCATTATTTATAGAGGGAAAAACTTCTAATCAACCCTAACTACCTAGGCAGTCAACTCCAAAAAAATAGGAGGATGCCATTTATTGAAAGGATAGAAAAGAGAGGGAGGAAGTTATGCATGCACCAAATTTGGTCAAAGCAGACTTGCCCCAACAAGAATCCAGCACAACACACTCCCTAGATTTGCTCAACTAACAAACATGACCATTAAAAGGTGGTTACAATCTTTTGTTCAAGCTAGGAATTTAGATCCATTGGAAGTTTCCCTCCATTGAGATTCTTCTCTCCTTTGACCTCTTAATGACCATCTTTTTTACTTCCTTAGCAACCAAGCAACTGGCAGGAGTTTCTTCCACTTTGGAAGCTTCATTTACATCAACATCTTAATGTGAACCTACATAATGACATTAGCACGCACAAACAATTGTATATCCATAATTACCTTAAAGTAACATCCATTCAACCACATGTAAAATTAACACAGATAATTCACATAGCATGTTAATGTCATTAAAAGTCACAAGAATAAGTTCATGCCTAAGGTTTATAAATCTAGGGAAATAACATGGAAAATTTCAACAACTAGGTGCCAAGGTCTATAGTAACAACAACAAATATATGATAAAACCCATCAAAATTGAGCCATTAATTGGACTCATCATTCTCCCTCTAACCTAATGTTCTACTGGGTGTCTAGCAGAGGGAGCTCTATTTATTTGCCTAGTCAAAGCTCTAAAGTCACCAACTATGAACTATCCCAAATCAGTCTCTGTAGTATCTTAATTGGGATCCCAGTAGAATCCTTGCTTGTTTTCCAATCCACTCCACCTTGGCCTTTCTGTAGCTATGTCATATTCATAGTATCTATAATCTAGTACATGCCACAATAGAGTAGGTGGCTAAAATGTTAATGGAAGCCAATATTGTTGCCTCATCCTTCCAATCTGTATGTACTTGGTACATTGTTTACATGTAGCATAATTTTGCAAAGAATGGGGTTCAGCCTGCTTCAATTGATTTGTCAAACTATTCCACCTCTGTGATAGGTACCCCATTACTGATTTCCCTATAGTATCAACTACCTGCTCATATTCCTGATATGCTTCTTCTCTAATAGGGATGATCCTATTTTTTGTAGCTTGGGTGATAAAGAATCTTGTGCCATGTATAATAAATATCTGAAGGGTTACTAGATTCAACTCTGAGAGACAAGGGGGTATGAAGTTCTCTTTCCCTGCAAATTTTATATTGTTTTCTCTAGCTAATTTCATTATGGATCCATGACATGAATGCCCTCAAATGGATATCTCCAATGTATAGTAATGGGTTCCAATAATGATCATTAGGCACAACATAATTATGCAGGTATAGTTCACACAACAAATATTTAACTTCAAGGGGGGAAGATTGGTAGGCCTGGAAAAAATCATGTGGAGTTTCAATAGAAGGGCTTAAACCTTAAATAACCCTTGACAGCTTGAAGGAAAGATGACGCTCCTTCAAATGCAGTGCATATACTCTAAGAGGAGTTCTGTATGCCATCATCTGGGGTACTAAAGCTACCACATTATCTACCTTATCCTTCCAAGCAGCAATCTCTACATTATTTTCTTCAATTTCTGCATTTTTATTTTTGACTTCTTCTTGTAGCTTGCGTCTTTCCTTTTTCCACTCCTCTTTCCTTTGCATCTCACTCCATAAGTTCAGGGCTACAAGATTCCATAAAAAAGTGGGAGGTTTATGTTTTCCTACCAAAATATTTCCTCACACCGATTCTTATTGTTCAAATAGCATCAATGGCAATGATTCTTGTTGTTCATCTTGCTCAGATTGCAGTGGTTCTTGATTTTCAACTTGCTCTGCAATAGCAGCAAGCTCTGCTAATCTTATGTTTGCTTGTTCCTCAAAAATTTCTTTCAATTCAACATTTACCTGCCCCTTAGGAGCTTTTGTCTCCTTCCTAGGTGTTCTTATGAATCTAGGGCTTCTTTTTGGAGGCATATCAGTAGTTGGCCCAACTGGTTTTGATTTCTTCAGAGGGATTTTATGTTTTTCTTCGGCTGTAGGAAGACCAATGTCATCAACTTTCCATTTCCTAGGGCTTGGTTTCACTTTTTCTATCATTTGCTTCTTGGCCTTCCCTTTTCTAATTTCTGCCTCTCTCATTTGTGCTTCCTCTTTTCTAATGGCAGCCCTAGTTCGAATTGGGGTTTTGGGAAGAACATTAACATCAGGGTCTGAGGATGAACTTTCTTCATCTGAATACTCTGATTTAGAGGAGCCAATTTCTATAGTTGATTTGGATACAGGAGGGTTTGTGCTAGGGTTTGTACCAGAAGTTGAAGCTCCAAGAGTGATTTTAGCAACCTGTTCACCCCTACTAACCTACGAGCTTGAGGCTGACCTCTAGGATGCAAATTTTCTAGTCTGAACTAATAAATGTTCACAAATTCTTCCCATGACATTCAAGACACTTCTTGTAAAGATTATTCTACCCACAATTTTATGAAACAGTGATGGGAGACAAAAATTTCCATACCTTTTTGCATTTCAATTGTCATGATTGCAAGGAGGTTGTACAACACATTGAGCACATTCATCCTTCTTCCATGTCTCATATGGTTCAGGAGCTTAAAATGAACAGAATGGAGGCATGACTAGCGGCCCTTGCAGGTGATATATTTAACAATGTAGACAACTTGTTTCCACTTTTCTGGCAAAGAAGTTCTCCTTGTTCCTTACTTATCTACAACCTGCAGAGGATCACTAGGTTCAGTGAATTCTGCTCTAGCTGACCTCACATTCCTGGAAGCAGGGTATGGCTCTCCTTGGGCAGGAAAACTTGTTACCTCTGCAATTCTCTCCTCAATGGCTATCACTTCTATCCCTTTTACCATTTCCTTCCCGATGGAGAGTTTCCGTGCAAATTCCAGAGCAATGTCCTCATTGAAATTATCTATTTTTTAGGAAGTATTCTAACCATCCATAATTCCTGAATTCAACCAGAGAGAGTGCATCATATCGTATCACATCATGAACTACAGGTTTATTTCTAATCAGCTGACCTCCCATTGTTTCTACCCATAATCAAGCAAACACTTCTGTGAAATTTTCTTTCCTGCAATCTTTCTCTGAAAACCCAATTTCTTCTTCTTCCTACAACTCTTTTGTAGTGCTAACGCCAATGTCATATGAAATTTACCTTTTTGGCGACGTTTAAGATTATGACTAAGGCAATAAAGAAACATAAATGAAGGGTATAATCAAGAAAAATGGTGACGATTCAGTGTCATTTCACACATGCAAGCCATCATTTCAATCGTATCATTCAAATTTGCTGACATGTATGACACGTGGACATGTGGGTTCACACTCCCCCCAACCTAAATTAGAGCATGTGTCCACACAGGCTAGGTGGTAATTATGATGTGACAAGGTAGAGTACAAATATGTGCTATGTGAAACATCAACATTAATTTATAATAATTAAATAAATGCATCTAAGATAATTAAGATATAACAAGTTGTTATGCACACACTTGAAAATTTGGAGTGTCATTTGCAAAAAATGTGGAAGAAAGTACAAGTTACTTTAAAAGTACAGTTGAGCAATTAAGGAAGTGGTGATGGAATGAAGTGATGGTGGAGTTATGGAAGAGAGAGAAAGGATGGAGATGGATGGGCGGATGGATTTATTGATGAAGTGGATTCCCACAAAAGTGGAAATCTTTATTATGATGTGATTGCATGCATACCTTGACTAGTCAAAAGGAGGGACACTAGGTCCACTTCCTTCGACTGCAAGAAGTTCAAAGGTTTGGTGTTGAATAAATTGTTGCATGAATTCTTGTTTGGAAGTTGGTTTATGATATAAACTGAGACGGTGACCGTTGACCAAGAGCTTGAATCTAACAGGTTCAATGGTGGTTAGTTGAACAACACCATTGGAGAAGACTTCTGCAACCTCATACGGTCCCAACCACTTGGTCTACAGTTTTCCTGCATTATCTTGATACCTAGAATCATAAAGGAGGGCCCAGTCACCTGGCTGGAACTTCTTTTCCTTTATGTATTTTTCATGCCATTTGACTCTTTGATTTTGCACTATCTCAGTATGATGAAGGGTTGACTTTCTCATCTCATCCAAGGCATTCAGTTGTATGATTTTTCCTTATGTTCCTCAGATATTTCTATCCCAAGATCTAGTGCAGTTCTAAGATTTTTATGCTCAAACTCTATAGGAATCATGGTTGTTTTCCCATACAGTAATTCAAAAGGTGTAAAACCAGTGGTTGTCTTCCAAGTGGTCCTATAAGCCTAGATAGCTTCTGGCAACCTATTTTCCCAATATTTCCTGTGAATAGCCACTGTTTTGGTCAAGATACCCTCTATTTCCCTATTGGTCACCTCAGACTGGCCATTGGACCGAGGGTGATAGGGGGTAGATTTCCTATGCCTTACATTATATTCATTGACCAATTATGTGATAAGGGTTGATGTAAACTAAGCCCCTTGATCTGTCACTATCTCCCTTGGAACCCCATAATGTGTGAAGATTTCTTCATAGAGGAATTCTACAACCTTATTATCTCTGGCATGTTTCATAGCTTTAACCTCAACCCACTTGGTCACATAGTCAATGCAAACCAAGATGTAGGATTTTCCATTTGATGGTGGATCAATTGGACCTACAAAATCAAGTCCCCATTTATCAAATGGAGTGATGAATACCTGGGGGTATAAAGGCATCTCATCAAATTTAGATGGTCGACCCATCCTCTGACATCTATCACACTTCCTAGTATACTTTCCTGCATCCTTATGAAGTGTGGGCTAGTAATATCCTATATTAAGAACCTTCATTGTTGTTCTCTTAGCTATAGAATTCCCTCCATAGGGTTCACTGTGACATGCATGTAGTATATCATATGTTTCATCCTCCCTTACACATCTCCTCATTACATGATATGGTCCAGTGTAGAATAAACATTTTGCAATCCATGAGAAAGGAAAAGTTTTCTCAATGAGCACCCTTCTCTCTTTTGGAGAGAAATGGGGAGGAACTCTCCTTGTAACCAAATAATTGGCTATATCTGCATACCAAGGTGTGTGCACACTGATGGAAAAAAAAAATTCATCAGGGAAGGAGTCATCAATGACTTGAGTGTCCTCTAATGTAGTCAATCTGGAGAGAAAATCTACTACAACATTTGTCTTTCCTAGTTTGTCAATAATGGTGATATCAAATTCCTGCATCAACAACAACCACCTTGCTAGCCTACCTGAAATCAAGGGTTTTTTCATGAGGTATCTTATGGCTACATGGTCTATATGAACAAAGATATGATATCCTGTTATGTAATGTCTAAACTTGTTAAGGGCATATATGACTGCCAACATCTCCTTCTCTGTCACTATGTAGTTAAACTCAGCTCCTTGTAGGTTTTTACTAACAAAGTAGATTTTATTCAATTGCTTCCTCTTTTTGTCCCTAGACAGCTCCTTTAGCATAATTAGATGCATATGTGTGAATATGTAAAGGGAGTTCCCATTTAGGGCCTTTGAGTATAGAAGCATGGGTTAAGGTTGCTTTCAAATTAAAGAATGCTTTGTCACACTCCTATGTCCACTAGAACTCGACATCTTTAGTTAGAAGATTGTACAGCGGTGCTTCCATCTTACTAAAATATTTGATGAAGCACCTATAGTATCCTACATGTCCCAGGAAACTTCTAACATCTTTTTTCTTGGCAAGAATAGGAAGATTGGTAATCACCTCAATCTTGGTTGGGTCCACTTGAATTCCTTTCTGAGAGATATAGTGATCGAGGACTACTCCCTCTTGCATCATCATGAAGCATTTCTCAATGTTCAAGGACAGATTATGGTCTTCACATCTTTGTAAAACTTTTCTTAGATTTTCTAATGCTTCTAGAAAATCAGCACCATAGGTAGTAAAATCATCCATGCAGATCTCCATACAATCATGTGAGATATTTGAAAATATATTAATGACTACTCTTTGAAAGGTTTCAGGTGTATTACATAAACCAAATTGGAGTACTAAGTAGGCATAAGTCCCCCAAGGATAGGTGAAGGTTGTATTCTCTTGATCCTCAGGTGCAATCTGTATCTAATTATAACCACTGAATCCATCTAGAAAAGAAAAATATTGCTTACCTGCAAGTGAATCCAGTACTTGGTCTATGAAGGGAATGGGAAAATGATCCTTTTTGGTGGCAAATTTGAGTTCTATATAGTCAACAAAAAATCTCTATTTACCTCCCTTTTTAGGCATAATTACCAATGGGGACACTCATTGGCTACCTGAGATAGGGTAGATAAATCCTGCATCCAATAATTTATGTAGCTCCCCTATTACAATCTCCTTCAATGCAAGATCGATTCTCCTTTGTGGCTGCCTTACTAGTGTGCAGTCATCTCTGATATATATCCTATGAGTACATATCTTGGGATCCAATCCTTTCATGTCATGGTAATCCCATGCAAATGCATGTTGATGGGTCTTCAATAGGTTTTTCAGGGACAACTACTGCTCTTGACTCAACTTGCTATTAATATTCAGATGTTTCTCTTTTGACACTTGCACTTGTGTGGTTAACTCAATCATGGTTGTTTTGCTAATGTTTGGCATTTTTAACTCATGTGGCAACAATGTATGAAGCATATTTGTTGTTGTAGAAAGTTTAGGTGCAGGAGAAGTGGGAAGAAGTGTCTTCACTAGACTTGTAGAACTAGATTCATGAGTGGATGATTCTTCATGCACCTCACAATGGTTCTGAATTATGTGGGATAATACTTCATCTTCTTCCTGAAGTTGCATAAAAGGACTTATGCCTATCATCATGAGGTGTGCCATTGAATTGACTTCCTCAGTCTCTTCTCCAAAAAATTTCCATATGGGATTATCCATATCATGGGATGGTTGAGCAAGAGGGTAGAGAACAAGATTTTTAGTGCTTCTCCCATTAGAATAGTCATGTCCCCTGATCAACATCCAATGTAAGCATTTATTTTGGCTAACCACGACCTACCTAGAATAATGGGATACCCTCCTAGTGTAGCTTTAGGGGAGAGGATCATGAAATCTATTGGGTACTCCCAAGAGTCTAGAGTTACAACAAGGTCTTCTATTATACCATCTCATTTGACAGTGGAACTATCAGCAAGCTGTAGGATAGTAGGAGTAGGTCTCATATTTGCAACATTTAGTTGTTGCAGGATATCCTTAGTCATCACATTTATTGTTGCTCCCAAGTCAATTAGAGCATTCTTTACTTGGATTCCATTTATAACAACTCCTACCATACGACTACCTAGGTCAGTGTATTTAGGAACAATAACTTTCCCAAGCATGATATCTACCAACTGTCCCACCACATGAATGGTAGTGGGGTCTTTCTTTTTCCTCCCTAGCTTTTTGAGACATGCTTCCTTGATTGCTTTGCTATATATGGGAACATCTTTTATGTCCTGGAACAAAGGTATCTTAACACATATATGTTTCAACTAATCCAGAATGTCAAAGGTTTTTTTCTCCTTCTCTTCCCTTTTTTTAACAACTTCTAACCTTTGAGAGAATGGTGGGTCTTGATCAGACTGCTGAACTGGTTCAGGATTTTTTGGCACACTTGGTTGAATAGGGAAATTTTGATGCTCTTCTTCCTCCACAAGGAGTTCAGTTATTATAGGAGTGGAAGAGGTTGGAAAAGTGGTTCCTGAACGCAGATGAATATCACCCACACTCATAACATATGCAAGGAATTGATTAGGATCTATAGAGTAGACTGATTGATGTTGTGGTTTTTTATTTGGGTTAGGTGTGGGTTGAGCTAGTAACTGAGTAGGTCTAGGTGTGCTAGAACTTGAGGTAGTAGAAGGAGGAATTATGGCAGTATGCTGAGGCTATGGAGGTGGCTACATGTAATTAGTTGTCTAGTTTGGCCATTGATATCTTCCCCTCCATTGGGATGTTTGCTGCCAATTTCCTGGAGGTGGCTGCCAATTCCCTTGGGATTGCTACCACTAGAATTGAGATTTTTGGTGATTGAGCCAAGTGTTTGGAGGGTTGTTCCAAGGTTTAGGTGGATATCCTCCATAGTTGGATGGGTATGGGGGTTTCCATTGATTACCAGATGCATAAGAATTGAAATAAGGCCCAGTAAAAGATAATGGATCTAGTGGCATACCTTGTCTTGGGGCCCATGGTCTCCTTTTTAAAATGTAGTATACCTGATCATCATCACCCTAGATTGGCTTGAACTCAGGTGGTATCTACTTTCTATCAATGTTGGCTACCATTTTGCATCTGTAGTCCTTCTTTTATCTACAATGAGGACAATATTATTCCAACATTGCCTCTACCTCCTCATGTTTCTTCTTTGCTTGAAGTGTATCTAGTTGAGTAGCCAGATTGTTTATGATGTCTTGCTTGAAATCTGCCAACAAGTGAGTAATCTCCATCCTTGAAACTCCATTGGTGGAGGATTTACCCATAGAGGATTGGTAACCTCTTCCTTTCTTTAGAGATTCTCTAGAATAATTCTAACATATCTTCTTAATATCATCCCAGGGAACTTGGGTGATATCTCCTCCTCCCATCAGATCTAGAGAATCAATGTAGCTTTCATTGATCCCTCTAAGGAAGAGCAGATTTTGAGACTCTTCATTGAGTATATGATGTGGATATTTCTACAAGAAAAATAGAAACCTTGAAATATAGTCCTCCAAACTCTCATCTTCCTTCTACTGCATCCTAAAGATATCATCTCCTCTCATATCACTTCCCCTACAATATTCTTTGTACTTCTCAAGAAAATTTGTTTTCATATCATCCCAAGTCTCCACAGTATTCCTACCTAAGCTCATAAACCATCTTAATGAAGCTTCTTTCAAGGTGGTAGGAAACAACTTAAGCCTATGAGCATCAATAGTATAGTCATAACTTCTGAAGAGGATGTCAAACTCAAACAAGAAAGTGTTAGGGTCTTCTATGACAAGCCCATAGAACTTAGGAAGGACTAAAGCAAGGATTTTTTTGAGGTTATCAACTTCATTCTGATGAGTGATAGGAAATGGAAAATATGGTTGGTTAGGTCTGTTTCAATTTGCATCAGCCATACCTTCTTGATGGAGTGCCAAAGCAAATGGATTCTCAATCAGGTTTTGCGTAGCTTGGTCTTAAAAGGAAGTTTCAAAACTGGTCAAATTGGGAAATGCATTAGCAAAAGGATGTGTCTCTTCTCCTTCTTCATCTCTTGATAGATTTTGAAACTCAACTAGCTGGTTATTAGGATTAGGATCATTAGCAAGGAATCTCCCATGAGCATCTCTTCTCCTGCCTTTATGCATGCGGTATTAACTCAGTATCAGCCAACTCACACAAAAAATTGGTGAATGAATAGTAGATAATTACTTTTCTAAATGAAGGGTATGCTAAGAACAAACTTCAGAGATACTACAACAAGAAAGAAAACCATAAATGACTCCAAAGAACTTCCTAGTTTGACACCATTCCCGACAATAGCGCCAAAAATGTTGGCCTCCTCTAATGGTTCAATAACTAAGCCCTTAGAGCTATGACTTAGATATTAGACATCTGCACTAAGTAGCTATCTTACTCATCATGAAGGTGCATTTCATTGTCAACCCAAGGACGTAAACTTGAAATGGGTTAGCACTGTGTATGCACTAGGACTCCATTGTAATCATCCATAAACTAGAAAAGAAACAGTACTGGAAATAAAATGTTGGAAAGAAATTAACATAAGCAATGAGCATGAATCAACAACTACACTGAGCATCAACAATTGAACTGGAAATTAATGAAAAAAATAGAAATCCCAACAAACAGATAGGAAACTACTATGTTTGTCTTGGTTGCAGGAACAGTCACATAACACAATTCTAGTGGCTACAGGAACATACAACTATTGAAACCGAAACTAATTACTAGACAAAAAAATAAGTATTAAACTAAATGAGTGGAATTCTCACCAAGTGGGGCCAATTGAGTGAGTCCTCCTTAAGCTAACTCAGATGTAGCAAATCAGAATATCATTTTATTCCTTTAGAACATTATTACAACATATCAACAATATGACTGTATTACTAAAATTGGAAATGCAAGTACAATCTCAGAACATTCAACCTTATGAAAAGGGGCATCTGACCATTATTTATAGAGGGAAAAACTTCTAATTAAATCTAACTACCTAGGAAATCAACTCCAACAAAATAGGAGGATGCCATTTATTGAAAGCATAGAAAAGAGAGGGAGGAAGTTATGCATGTGCCAGATTTGGTCAAAGCAAACTTGCCCCAACGTGAATCCAGCACAACACACTCCCTAGATTTTCTCAACTAACAAACATGACCATTAAAAGGTGGTTACAATCTTTCATTCAAGCTAGGAATTTCCCTCCATTGGAAGTTTCCCTCCATTGAGAGTCTTCCCTCCTTTGACCTCTTAATGACCATCTTTTTGAATTCCTTAGCAACCAACCAGCTGGCAGGAGTTTCTTCCACTTTGCAAGCTTCATTTACATCAGCATCTTAATGTGAACCTACATAATGACATTAGCATGCACAAATAATTGCATATCCATAATTACCTTAAAATAAAATCCATTCAACCACATGTAAAATTGACATAGATAATTCACATAGAATGCTAATGTCATTAAAAGTCACAAGAATAAGTTCATGCCCAAGGTTTATAAATCTAGGGAAATAACATGGAAAATGTCAACAACTAGGTGCCAAAGTCTATAGTAACAACAACAAATATATGATAAACCCCTTCAAAATTGAGCCATTAATTGGACTAATTAGGTTGGACGATTTTTGTGGGATTACCAAGCGGATTTTGTGGGATTCAAAGGAAACAAATTTTGCTTTTAAACAAGAAGTTAAAGTTGATTCTCCTATATTTAAAGACTTAATCCCTTAGAATTATCAAAGCCTGAATTCATGAAAATATAAAGGGGCTTAAAATAATATTTAAATATTTTTAAAAGATTATAAAGATTTTTTAAAAGGGGCTCGATTTAATAGGGCCATGAAAATATTAGAACCATTAAAAAACTTATAAAGCCCAGTTGTTTAATAGATTTTGTTTGTTTTAAAATCTATAAGGGCTTAATATAGGCTATTTACAAATACTATTGTTATAACCCCTTATTAGCATATGAGCATGTATATAAGGGTGTATTATTTCTTTGTAAAAACAAGGCTTAGAGACAATTCTCTTGGAAGGAGAATTAGGAAAATTGCTCATTGGCTTTGTAATAGAGGCTTGATGCCTTAGGCTTTTGTACTCTTGTTTTGAGAGTGAGTTGCATTATTATTTCTTTGAAAGCATTGTAAAAGTGATGGAGAAGCTAGGCACGAACATGTTGTTGGGAAGTTTCTCTCAGTGCGATGTGGAAGTAGGAAGAGCTTGAAGAGAAATAATCTTCCTTGAAAGAAGAATAATTTGTATTGCAGCTTGAAGACCATAGTGATGTAATCAGGAGATTTGCATCATATTAATGGCAAACGATGTCGTAGTTGAGAGAGCCCGGAGACGTAGCCTGAACATTGGGTGAACTCTGTTATCAAATCTTGTTTCTTTCATTATTTTTTCTATGTTTTGAATACTCATTTCCATGCTCTTTTTTTACAAGCAATTTGTCAATGATCACTAATAATAAAATCTATGATCCATAGGTGAATCTAAAAAATTGTTTAAGTGATTCATAAGTAGGATTGTTTTATAGATCAAGTGGTATAAGAGCTAGTTTGACTTTTGCAAGGTGTGAAGATGGGATAAGGATTGAAGCGTGTGAAAATCTAGGAGTTGGAAGAAAACAATCATTGCATTCAACTAGAGAATGTTGAACTTAGGAGATTGCTTAAGGAAGAAAATGACAAGAAGCAAAAGCTACGTCTAATGTTGCAAAATGTCATAGAGGTGCAGTTTGGAGAAAATTTTGCTACAAAAACTCCCTCTAGAATTGAGAATGTTGATATTTGTACATATTTTTAGCATTCGGAGGATACCTCTTATGTACCACTCACTCAAAATAATAGCCTAGAAGAGTCATCTATGACAAACCAAAAAGAATAGTTGAAAAATTCCACTATGAAAAGTCCTAAGATTGGATACGCTTGTGGCCATGGCAAGTGGACCTTGACTATGGTTCTAGTCACGAGAATGGTGGTGAATGTGCCTTTTATCAGCAGTTGAAGGAATCTTCCTACGTGTAAGGTAACCAAGGTGGTTTCCTAGAGGCTTCATCTACAGTAGATCAGAAGGAGCAGTTGGAAAATGTTCAAGAAGTTGACCAAGGGTACCCTATAAAAGGGAAGGTAAAAGATGATTTAAGTTCAATTCCTTCTCTTAATCATAATCATGCTTTTGCAACTTTTGAGAGGTATACAAAGGAATTGGTATGAAACTGCTAACCAAGATGGGTTACAATGGAAAGGTCCTTAGAGTTAATGGCCAGGGTATTGTCAATCCTATAGAGGTAAGAGAAAGACCTCGATATGAAGGATTGGGTTATGGTGAAGATACATCAGACTATGATAGCAAAAGTGGCTATAATTAGTCTCCAAAAATGGATGAACATGATAAAGGGAAAGCCAAGGCAAATTCTCCTCGACAATGCAATATAGAACGTGATAGAGGAAAAGCCAAATTAGGTTCTCCTAGACAGTTCAAGGAAAAATCCAGTCAAGGAAACTACAAAGGTGATAATTACTGTAAATATTTTGTTGATTTTAAAAGAAGTAATCCTATGGTACAAACCCTATGGAACATGAATCCATGCACTTTTTGTCATGCACCTGACCCATTGTGCAGTAAGGTGTAGCAAGAGGAAAGAGATATGTAGGAAGATAGTTATGCAAGCCAAGGAGATGACAAAGCATGCAACACATCTTCAAAGTCCTCACCCAAAGAAGGAAAAGGAAAAGGCTTGGAATTACTACACTCATTATAGGATAAGTGGGCATTGGGCTAAAAAATGTTAGAAGCTACATCCAGAGCTTTGATGCTCACCAAAACCTATGAAAATATCTAGTCAATAGGAGGTTGTAGAGGTGAAGGTGGAATATGTGGCTACCAATTCTGAGGCAGATTATGAAGAACCTCATTCGGAAAAGAATCAACCGAAAGAGGGAAGTTCCTTTACTCAGCTTCTTAAGAGTTGGGAAAATCTTTCGACTCAATGATTGTATCATTTTGATTTATGCTCAACCATATTACTTTAGTATTGATTATGGAAATGAGCTAGGTGATACAGGACAAATGGGGTGGTGTTTTCCTCACTATGTACAGGTGGGCAGAGGATGCAGGACAAGTGGGGAGGTATTTCCTCACTAGGTGTCTAACTAAGAACCTTTTGGAGGTCCAAAAGTTCTTTAGTGGGGAGGTGTGATCCAAAGGTCATTTCAAAAAAGTTCCCAAATTAGACTGAAACATATACTATCACACATAGCTTGTTGAGAGCTTTCCAATGGTATGTGGAATGTAAGAAACAAAGCTCATTTTCTCTCGATGTAGCTAGTCAAGATCAGGTCAAGCTAGTCAATTGGAAAAATTAATGATCATGAAATATTTCTCTACTAGTTCCATCACGTAGAGCTCAGCGAGAGCTTTTTGACACATTTTGAACTGACCAAATCCGAGTCCGTATGTGGAAGTTATGACCAGTCAAACTGGGTCAAAATGTTGATGTGGCAAGAGTAGGTGATGTGGAAAAAATGTGGATCGATCATGTTTTGACATGTGTCATCCAATGTGGCTAATAGGAAGGTGTCACATGGACCAATGGTTGGGCACCATGTGGCACCCATGTGGCATGCCTACGTGTTTGGCGGTTCAAAAGTTGTTGAGGAAGTTTGAACTAGTGACCTCCTCCTCACTAAATTTATGCACCACCACTACACCATGCATTATTTTTGGGATATAAAGTGGTGGCTGTTTTATTTATTAACTTCATAAAATCCATTTTAGGGTTGGACAGATTTTGTGGGATTTAAAGGCAACAGATTTTTCTTTTAAACAAGAAGTTAAAGCCAATTCTCCTATGTATAAAGACTTAATCCCTTAGAATTATCAAAGCCCAAATTCATGAAAATATAAAGGGGCTTAAAATAATATTTAAAGATTTTTAAAATATTATAAAGTTTTTTTAAAAGGGGCTTGATTTAATAGGGCCATGAAAATATTAGAACCATTAAAAAACGTATAAAACCCGATTGTTTAATAGATTTTGTCTGTTTTAAAATCTATAAGGGCTCAATATAGGTTATTTGGAATACTTTTGTTATAACCCCTTATTAGCATATGAGCATGTATATAAGGGGGTATTATTTCTTTGTAAAAACAAGGCTTAGAGACAATTCTCTAAGAAGAATTCTCTTGGAAGGAGAATTAGGAAAATTGCTCATTGGCCTTGTAATAGAGGCTTGATGCCTTAGGATTTTGTACTCTTATTTTCAGAGAGTGATTTGCATTATTATTGCTTTGAAAGAATTGTAAAAGCGATGGAGAAGCTAGGCATGAACATGTTGCTGGGAAGTTTCTATCAGTGTGATGCGAAAGTAGGAAGAGCTTGAAGAGTAATAATCTTCCTTGAAAGAAAAATAATTTGTATTGCAACTTGAAGACCATAGTGGTGTAGTCAAGAAATTTGCATCATATTAATGGCAAACGGCATCATAGTTGAGTGAGCCTGGAGACATAGCCTGAACATTGAGTGAACTCCATTATCAAATCTTGTTTCTTTCATTCTTCTATCTATGTTTTGAATGCTCGTTTCTATGCTCCTTTTTTACAAGCAATTTGTCAACAATCAATAATAATAAAATCTATGATCCATAGGTGAATCTAACAAATTGTTTAAGTAATTCATAAGTAGGATTGTTTTACAGATCAAAAACACATGCCAGATGCATCATAATTGTCATCATGTTTTAAAAGTCATATTTTGGAATGGACAAAAAGCCCAAAACATGGCATTCAAAACCATTATTTGTAAATAGAAAAAAGCCCAAACGAGGTCCCATTTTCATCACCATTTTCCACACTGAAATTTTTCAAGTTGTTAGAGAGCAATGAGAAGGAGTTACAAGCATTCAAAGGCCAAAGCAAAGCGGCCACTCTCCATACAAAAATGCATTTGACAGGCACAAGCAACTAGCTAGCTAGCAGGTATGTATATCCACTAGAAATATATGTCATTTTTCCATTCTGCCAAGGAACTGTGAGGAAATGAACGACTATTCATTGAGAAGATGGGTTTTCATTGACGGGAAAACAAAGGGTTTTCCTTGGGAAAAGGGGTTTTCATTTGAAATGCAAAGTTGTTTATGTGTTTTTGTGTTGAGGCTTTTTTAATTTTGGTTTTCTCCCATCAACTGGTTTTGAAATTTTGTGATTGCCAAATGAAATAACTGACAACCCATTGTGTAAATATGAGTGAAATAACTTAATAACGTTTAGAGAAATCATAAACCATGCATAATATATAACAAGGTACTCATTGATGGGTTTCCAAGGGTTTTCATGTCTACATAATATATAGAAGAGGTATTAATTGAAAACATAATGTGGTTTTTCAGTTATTTTAATCTCCTTGTTTAAATGTAAGGGGTTGTCTCACAGTGGGTTGCTTGCTTCTTAACACATATGGTTTTGTAACATGGAGTTTTACAAAATAGTATGAATGTCTTGAAAATCACACCTTGCATTGTTGTGTTTAAATTTGGCATGATTGATAAAAAAAAGTGCACAAAATAATTGTATTTTGGAAAACACAATGTGGGTTTTCAGTTATTCAAATCTCCTTGTTTAAATGTAAGGGGTTTTCTCATAGTGGATTGCTTACTTCTTAACACGTACGTGTTTGCAACATGGAATGTTACAAAATAGTATGAATGTCTTCAAAATCACACCTTCCATTGTTGTGTTTAGATTTCAAGTATATAACAAATTACATGCTTCATAACACACTGCATTTGTCAACCTCCACATCACAACATACCCAAGCCCTTCTGGTTTTTAAACCTGCATATGTAGGTGTGCATTACAAATAGAAAGAACACCAATTTCTTGCCATTATTGGAAATAATGAATAAACTTGTTGATAGTGGTGAACGTTATGTAGTGCAAGTTGGGAAACACTGTGTTTTGAAGCTTTCCTTTACTTATACCCAAGCTTTGTCTTGAAATGTAGATATACAAACGTATAGATGGGATTCTATTTTATCAAATAACACATTTCTCATTTAGGGGGGACTCTATTAACTATCTATACATAGTGTACTTCATACTACACACTTCATTCTATTTTGTAAAAATTCATGTTGGAAAACCCTAGGTGTTAAGAAACAAGCAATCTAAATAGTGTTGTAAAACCCTCTACAACACTATTGGTTAGTAGCCCTCACCTCGATTTGGTCGGTTTTCTCCTCCAACTCCTCCATGTGCACTCCAACCTTCAACTTTCAACGTGCAGATTAGAAATGCAAAGTGTTTTCACCCTTCTATCTCCAAACCAAAAATGCACATGTCAATCCACATCCAATTTTCTCATGCCAAAAAAAAGCTCTGAAAATGACACTTCTACTGCAATCCACAGGACCCAGTTTTATCGGCCAACAGGAGGCAATAAAATTGACCTAGCAGTGCCATTAACTCCTACCTACCGTTTCCCTCACATTTGCTCCCATATGTTGATTTCGTCACTTTTATCCCCTGTCTGGCGGGCCTCGCACTATGTTGTCTCATCATGTTATGTATGTTTCTATGTATGTTTTTATGTATGGTTTTATGTATTTTTGTATGCACATAGGTGCATCTTTTTTCAGCATAATCATCTACACAATTGACAACACATTGTGTTTCTAAACCTCTAAAATGGGCAACAAGGAAAACTCATATTTGTAAATAGGCTTATACATTGCAAAACACATTGTGTTTATAGAACTTTTGCATTGTGTTTACAGAAAAAAAAAAAAATCCATTAAAAAATTTGGGAAGCCTAATGGCCATTTTTGTGTTATTATTGCCTCGCCTTTATAGTTTGTATGGTATATTATACTAAGTAAAAACAATTACAATAATAATGTTCCTTATTCACAACCTTATGAAACCCAACTATGCAAAGATGCTTCACAATTGAACAAAGGTACATGATTTAAAAGGATAAATACTCTAATGTAAAATCATAAATATTATGTTCTTTTCTAAATATATCTAGTCTAATTACCAAGGATCCAAAGGTTCCTATTCTACTTTGGGAGATAAATGATACCAATGTAGTGTTGTAGAAATCATCCTAAAATTAACACAAATCAATTATGAGAAGGATAATTATAAGGATGCAGTAGCACCCTTCACTAACACTTTAAGCATTTCCCATGAAACACTCACACTTCAACAAGGAAACATGATTCATGTAAAATTTTGGGATATAATATACACACAATAATGTAACATTTATTTTATTTAAATTAAACTACAAATTGTTTGCATTCCCCACACTAAGCATCTCACCTATATATAAATTAGAACTTCTAAATGTGAAATAAATTTTAGAAATTTAACTATCTAGTACACTTGCAATTCAAGCTATGACAACTAGAGTCACCTGTATTTAGTGCAGAAGCTTCACATCTCTTGAAGTGTCCTTCTCAATCCACCTACCCTTATTTTGTTCAAATTTAATTCCTCGCCTATATCAACCGCCTGGAAGAAAGACAAGTGTTAGTGATAGATTAAATTGGAAAATTAAAGACATTTGGTGCTACAAAGAATTCACTTCATTCCAAACTTCCTCGATATTGGATTATATGTCATTTTGAATGCAACATGCCAACTTGTATAGAGAGTAAACAAACATATTAAACTATACAATGGGAATTTAATTTCCAATTTAACCTATCGCTAACACTAGTAATACATATCACAATTATATCTGCCATTTTTCCATTTTACTAGAACTGGGAAGCACTGGACGTTCATTTAGATATATCTCAAACTCATCTCTCCTTGCATATGAAAGAGTCCATAACTTGCATAATCAATAAGGGCATACAAGACATACAATAAAGATACCACACACCACTATCAAACTTTTTTTTATAGCATTACTTGTACAAAGAACTAAAAAAATACACATTATTGCAAGATACATTGGTTGCAAAGCATAGTTTGCATCAACTATTCAAGAATAAAGGTTAAGAAGTCAATGAAAACCTTGGTGATCACCTTGATTGACCAAAAAATAGCAAGTGATCACATTGGTTGAATATGATAATGCACAAAATAATTACACGTTGGATAACCCTTTGTGTTTCAATCTCCATGCTTAAACCTAAAGGGTGAAGAGCACAGGGAGTAGTTGCACATGGGGAAACCAAAAAATGTACCAAATTGAGGTGAGGGGTGACTAAGCAATTGGGTTTCTACTTGTAAAGGGTTTTAGAAAAGTATGTGGGTTGCAGGTTTTATAACACCCAATGTTTTCCAACCTAGAATTTTAGAAAATAGTAAGAATGTATTCAAAACCTTTTGTGATCAATGCAATAACAACCCAATTAGTTTGTCACCGCTCAGCTTGATTCGATTAGACACACAGTGTTTCCCAACATGCAGTTATATATAGATAGTAAGAACGTAATGAAAAAAAATTGTTTAGTACATAGTAAGAATGTAATAGGACACAACTAATCTCTAGAAAAAACACACCTATGTACATACAAAAATGCATGAAACCATACATAGAAACATACATAATATGATGAGATAGCATAGTGCGGGGCCCACTAGACGGGGGATAAAAGTGACGAAACCGACAGACAGGAGAAAACATTAGGGAAACTATATCAAGGAGATAACAACACTGTTAGGTCAGTTTTCCCACCTCCTATCAGCTGATAAAATTGGTCCCTGTGGTTTGCACGAGCATGGGGATGAGTTGCAGGTGGGGAATACAAAAAACATACCAAATTGAGGTGAGTGTGACTAAGCAATTGGGTTGCTACTTGTAAAGGGTTTTAGAACGGTATGTGGCTTGCAGGTTTTATAGCACCTAGTGTTTTCCAACCTGGAATTTTAGAAAACAGTAAGAATGTAATCAAAACCTTTTTTGATTAACATAGTAACAACCCAATTGGTTTGCCACCCCTCACCTCAATTTAATTACACACTCGATGTTTTCCAACATGCAATTATATATAGACTGTATGAACGTAATGAAAAAGATTTGTTTAGTACACAATAAGAATGTAATGAAGATCACCTTTGAAAATTATGCAAACCACATTGAATGAGTTAGATAAAAGATAATGTATTAAGTGAAAAGATTCTCCCTGTTGTTCAAAATTTGAGGAAGGTACATGTGCAGTATGCGCAATTGGAAAATGGCAACACAGAACTCAACCAATGGGTAGTAGAAAGTATGTAATAAAAAATGAATATGCTCTAAAAACACTTGAAAAGAAGCAAACCAAAGTGAATGAGATAGATAATGTATTGATTGAAAGATTGTTCCTCCTCTTCATAAGTTAACAAAGGAGCATGTGCACTATCTGAAGTGGGAAAATGGAAATGCAGAACCAGAGGCAGCATGTACTAGAATGCATGGAATGAAAAAGGATTATTCTCTAAAAACACTTGAAAAGAAGCAAAGAAGTATGAGTGAGATATCTAATGTATTGACTAAAAATATCCTCCAAGCTCTTGAGAAGTCGAGGAAGGTTCAAGCACAGTATAAGAAATGGGAAAATGGGAATGCACAAGTGGACAAACTAAAGAGTTTTCATATTGCACGACAATTTCTACAGGAAAAGAAATTGAGAGATGCTGCTATGGATGGTGTTGAACAAGCAAATTTTATCATGAATATCTTCTAAAACACACTATATTTTCCACTATGAATTGTAATAATTATTTTATTTATTACTTTTGAAGCTTCATAAGTGTCACTTTCCAAACTAATAACTTGTAATTTACCTACGACACATTCCACAAAATTTTCTTTTCCATCAAAACTTTTTCTTGAACTTCCCTAACTTATTATCCTTTTCAAATACAGTACATAGAAATTTGAATATTCCTACTCTTCAAGCGAATTTTAACGCATTCCACTCAATTATCAACACACCTTGGATAACTTCGCTTTCCTAATTTCAATTCAATGAGATAAAAGAGAAGTTACCCAAATTGTGGTCAACATTGATTGGAAGTGCATTAAAAGTTGTGCTTCAAGAGGAAGATTATTCAAATTAATTTTATACTCTCTCTAAAAAGGAAAATAATGTTAGGGAAGTTCTTGAAAAATAATTTATGGACAAGACAACTTAGGTGCTATGTGTCTCAAGAAAATTACAAGTTATTAGTTTCACAGAATTAAATGTAGATAGCATGAGTCTAATGAAAACCTTTAGTTTTGTAGACAGTAGGAATTTAGTGAAGTCCATTGACCTTCACAATTTAAAGCAACTCTTACTTACATAAAAAGTTGGATTTCAATTTCCTCATATGATTTAAAAATAAATGCAGAATATAATTTAGAACAAATAAAATGCTCACACTAAACTAACTGACATTGGACAATGTGTTTTCCAACAATGCATATATATATATATATATATATATGCCAACAAATAAAATGCTTGGACAAAACAAACTGACACAACACAATGAGTTTTCTAAATAAAATTTTTGACATAGGACAGTGAGTTTTCTAAATAGAATTTTTTTAGCTCCAAAATACTCAAACAAATCTTTTCATAACGAACTAACTGGCATGGGACAATATGTTTTCCAACACTCCAAATAATGCGAGCATTTTATTTGTTCCAATCAAATGAAAAAAGGGAAATTCCATATTTATGTCACCAAAGAGTTCTAAAATATGAAGGTGGACTTCATTACATTTTTGGAGCGTACGAAACAAAAACTTTTTCTTGAGGGAATAACTGAGAGGAGATAGTGTGTTTTCCAACACTGCAAATAATGCGAGTATTTTATTTGTTCCAATCAAATGAAGAAAGTGAAATGAAATTTGGATTGTAGCAAAGAGTTGTTCAAAAACTTCAAAGTTGTCTTCATTACATTCTTGGAGCATAACAAAACAAAACTTTTCATAACGAACTAACTGACATGGGACAATGTGTTTTCCAATACTACAAATGATGTGAGCATTTTATTTGTTCCAATCGGATGAAAAAAGGGAAATGCCATATTTACATCACCAAAGAATTGTTCTTAAATATCAAGGTGGACTTCATTACATTTTTGGAGCATACAAAACAAACACTTTTCATGAGGGAATAACTAAGAGGAGACAGTGTGTCTTCCAACACTGCAAACAATGTGAGCATTTTATTTGGTCGAATCAGATGAGGAAAGTGAAATGCCATTTTGACTGTACCAATCAGAAGAGAAATAAAAGGAGTTTAATTAATGGCGTTCACAAACAACTGCAATCTAAAAGACACGAAGTTGAAAAAATAAACACAACAATGGAAGGTGTGATTTTCAAGACATTCATATTGTTTTGTAACACTCCATATTGCAAAACCATACATGTTAAGAAGCAAGCAACCCACTGTGAGATAACCCTTTACATTTAAACAAGGAGATTCAAATAATTGAAAACACACATTGTGTTTTCCAAATTACAAATATTTTGCGCACTTTTTTTTTCAATCATGCAAAATTTAAATGCAATTTTTACTCAAATTAAAAGTCCTTATAAATTTTGAAGGGACCTTTCAATACATTCGCACTGTCTAAATTACAAAATATTTTCAAGACATTCATTCTGTTTTGTAAAAATTCATGTTGGAAAACCCTATGTGTTAAGAAACAAGCAATCCATATAGTCTTGTAAAACCCTCTACAACTAAGAGGAGACAGTGTGTTTTCCAACACAGTAAATAATGCAATCATTTTATTTTTTCCAATCAAATGAAGAAAGTGAAATGACATTTGGACTATAGAAAATAGTTGTTCAAAAATTTGAAAGTGGACTTCATTACATTCTTGGAGCATAATGAAATAAAATTCTTCATAACAAACTAACTGACATGGGACAGTGTGTTTTCCAACACTACAAACAATGTATAACAATGTTGTGCCTTACATGTTTCATAATACCTACTATTTTCCAATTTCATTACATTCTTACTATCTAATTCACAAAAGGCTCTCAAGACAATCACAAAACATACCAAATGAGGTCAAGGGTGAGTAACCAATTGGGTTGTTACTTGTAAAGGGTTTTAAAATAGTAAGGATTTTAGGAGATAGTGTGTTTTCCAAAACGTTAGTGTGGAAAATGGTGGCAAAAATGGGACCTCATCTGGGCTTTTTTCTATTTGCAAATTATGATTGTGAATGCCATGTTTTGGGCTTTTTTCCATTCTGAATAAGAATTTCAACAATGGCAATGTTATGGGCTTTATGTGGTTTTCAAAATATATCATTTCATTATAGAACCCACATTGCATTTTCCAACCTTGTAATATATTCCACATGGTTTCTAGTTTCTATAAACATTACTTAGTTATTTCACTCATATTTCCACATTGGGTTATCAGTTATTTCATTTGACAATTACAAAATTTCAAAACCACCAGACGGGAGGAAACCAAAATTAAAAAATCCTCAACACAAAAACACATAAAAATCTTTGCATTTCAAATGAAAATCCCTTTTCCCAAGGAAAACCTTGCAACCTTCAAAATAAGAATGTCAACAATGGCGACGTTCTGGGATTTATGTGGTTTTCAAAATATATCATTTCATTATAGAATCCACATTACATTTTCCAACTTCGCAATATATTTTGCATGGTTTCTGGTTTCTATAACTGTTATTCAATTATTTCACTCATATTTCCACAATGGGTTGTCAATTATTTCATTCGGCAATCACAAAATTTCAAAACCAGCAAACGGGAGGAAATGAAAATAAAAAAACCCTCAACAAAAAAACACATAAACAAATTTTCATTTCAAATGAAAAACCCTTTTCCCAAGGAAAACCATTTATTTTCCCATCAATGAAAACCATATTCACAATGAATATCCATTCATTTCTTCACAATTCCTAGGAAGAATGGAAAAATGGCATATATTTCTAGCGGATATACATACCTTCTAGCTAGCTAGCTGCCCACACCTGTCAAATATGTTTTCCTATGGAGGGTGGTTGCATTGCTTCAGCCTCCAAATGCCTGCAACTCCTTCTTGTTGCTCTCCAACAACCTGCAAAACGTTAGTGTGGAAAATGGCGGAAAAAATGGGACCTCGTCTGGGATTTTTGCTATTTGCAAATAATGGTTTCAAATGCCATGTTTTGGGCTTTTTATCAATTCTGAAATATGATTTTGAAAACCCGTCGGCGGTGACACATTTTCTTGGTGAAAAAATAGGCGACATTAGGTAGTGGGTGAATGTTCATCCATTAAGCCTTTTTGTCAGTGGACTTTGACTATTAGTCAAGTCTTTCCGTCGGGGCGTTTTGTCCAACACGTGGGATGGGAGATGTGGGTTATGATATAACGTTACATACATAGGCACATTTTTTCCACACTTCAGATTTTTCCATACTTATATAAGGGGTCCTAATTACATTGTTCCCCACCAAAAAGATAAATAACAACTAAATGAGGTTAACTAAAGTAATCTTTAATTGGTATAATTGTTTGTGCAACAATTCCTAGCCATTGGATTTAGGGTTCTCAATAGTAACCCTAAAAGATAATGACACTCTTTTAGGCTATCTCCTTTTCAATCTCTCTCATTTGGGATTTGCAGGTGTGGAAGAAAGGAGAGAATGCTTTACTAGGGTTTGCAACCATTTGTTTCTCTATCTTCATTTGCAAGTTTGAAGATCTTATTATTTCTAATATGATTTTGTAAATAACACTTTGCCTTAGTTTTGGCTCTCCATATGAAACCCTCTGTGTTTTTTTTCTTTGTGATTTTTCTAATCTACCCATTTTAAATGTAGGCATATGTTTATAGGTAACCCAACTTTGAAAATTCTCTCCAAGAGAATGAGTCTACATTTGCATGGAGATACCCTATTTATTTTGTAGAAACACATTATTATTTAACTATAGCTATTGTTATTTTCTTCTCCTTGCTACAGCTAAATCTTCATATTCCTGTTGCCATAGTGTTGTGAGATTTCAGAGGGAAATTTTTACAAATACAACCGGGGTTTTATTTTATCATTTAAAAAAAAAAAAATTGCAGGAATATTGGGGGTGGTGGCTCCCCTAGATGTTTGTGCCCTTTTGCAAGGATTGTGGCTCCATCTAGGGGTCGTGCCCCTTTCATAGGGAGCTACGGTACTTGTAATGGGTCGCAGATTCATTACAGGGCTGTAACCCCCATAATATATATTTTTTTCATTTAAAAATTTAATAATAGGTAAATATTATATATATATACACATACATATACATATATATATGTATATATATAATCTTGAAGAGACTTTAATAATATATTAAATAACATTGTTATATATTATTTAAAATGCATATCTTTTAGTTTATGGTATTTTAATATTAATATTTATTGTTTAAATATTCATTTAATATCAATATACTAATATTAATTTAACATTGATATAAAAATCAGGAGCAACCTATCATGGCCTCGTTTTGGTGAAATTTTTTGGGGTCTCCAAACTTTGGCTTGAAGGGGATTCTCTTAACATTACTAAGTGTCTTATGTTGAATAGCTCGCCTTCTTGTTTGATTACCCATCTTATTAATGATTTGCTATCCATCATCAATTCTTTTGATGAGATTAGAATTTCACATGTGTTTAGGGAAGCTAACTCGTTGGCTAATGGGTTAGCTAATTTGGGAGTGGTGGCTCAAAATAATTGGGATTATTATGAATCCTTGCCACTTAACCTTAATATCATTTCCAATAATGACCAGTTGTCATGTCATTAAGGTGGTAAAGTTGGGGGAAAGTCTCTTTTATTTCATTATGAGTTGGTTTTTGCAGGTCAAGTCCTGGACCTACTCTTCTCATAATTGTCTTTTAGATATCCATGATATTATGTTTTGGTTGCTTAGGTTTGGTTGTACTTGGTATGGCAAGCTCACATGCTTTGTGGGTCCCATTTGCATTGCTTTGTGGTTAATTTTCCTAATCTTGTCTTTGTAAAAAATTAAGGTGCTGGTGGAGTGTTGTTCGCTCCATGCCGCCATGGGAGGAGCTTGTTGTAGAGTGGAGCCGAGCTCTTGTGAGGAGTTTTGAAGTAATGAAATTGTGTGGGAGCTCCTGGAAAAGGGTGGGGTTAACCCTTATTTGCTAAATCTCCAAGGTTTGAACCTTGAAGTGACGAAGGTTTTTGTTAAAGGGTGGAGCAATAGGATTCTACAATACAAAGGTGTGGAGTTTAATATTAATGAGGATTTCATAGTTGAGGTGACTGGTCTTCCTTCCACTGGAAGTAAAATTTTACAGAGACAGAGGTGTGGCTAAGAAAGCCCTTAAAAATTTCTTTAAATATGATGAGAAGAAGAAGCTCAGGTCGATTAGTAGTGGTGGGTATGCTCGCAAATATCTCAAGCCACTTTGGAGGGATATAGCTCTAGCCATTATGCATTATTTCACCTTGGAGGGTAGGTTTTTTGTAATTTATGGCTATCATTTCATGCTTTTGAACCATTTTCACCATAATGCTCCAGTTTAGTTTCATTTTTATCTTATGTTGTCGATGAAGACTAGTATTGAGGATCATCAGAAGAACCCTAAGAAGGATATTCTCCATGAAGGCCTTATAAATCTTATGTTTGATCACATAAAGATGAAGTTCATCCCTATTTCTCCTAAGACTCTGACCCGTAAAAAGGGTGCAAAAATTCTGGCTATGAGACTGGTGATTCAGTGGCATAGTGGGAAGGGAATTCTGAAGATAATGATTTTGATTTTGAGGAGATGTTGGAGGAGGATAGTGAGTCTGTGGAGGGCTCTAAGGCTTCTGAATCCTGGTCCAAGGGCTATGAAATGGATAATGAATTGAAGTTGTGGTGTTGTCAGGGAAGAATAGTGCGAAGGGGAAGAAAAAATGCCCCAGGAAATATTAGATTTCTATCAAACAGAAGGAAGAGGTGTCTAAAGTTGTGGAGTCCCCTATTTCTTATGTGAAACATACCTTAGGCGCTAGTAAGTTGGATGATTTGGAGATTTACCTTGTTCTGGAGGATAGTCATGGTGTTGGTAAAGGCTTCCCAAGGTTCATGCAGCCTATGGAGGTTAATGATCAGGGGAATGAGGGTTTGGTGTGTTCAAAGGGGGTTGACCCTAACCAGGTTTCTCTAGACTCTTATTGCCATTGAGTAGGTTAAAGGAAGTGTTGTGAAGGCGGAGCGGCTGGAAATTCTGGCAGACTTGGCGAATATGCCAAATAAGCATCAGGTTAAAGTTGAGGTGATTGAAGTGGAGGATTCCCCCGTTGACGAAGAAATGGAGGATAAAGAGGAGGCTTGGGAGGACCCTGTCGAGAATGTTGGTTCTCAAGCATCGTCACCAATGAATTGGGATGAGGTTAACATGGGCATGTTTTGTCAGATGGCAGAGGACAGAACTCACAACTTGATTTCTTTGGTAAAGTGGATTCTCTAGGAAGTTAAGGAACTCAATTTCCATCTGAAGAATTGGCAAGATGTTTGTGTGGCGTTGATGCATAACAACTAGAAGGAATGGTCGATTAAAGGTAAGGTTAAAACCATGAATGTTATGCTTGATAAACTTGTTGTGGATGTTGATCGTCTTAGTAATACTCATGAGGAGAGGATTACATCCTTGGAATTGGTGGTCCAAAATACTTTTGAGGAGATATTTGTTAATATTGAGGACAAAATTATTAAGTTGTTTGATGATTTGAAGACTGTGGTTAACATTAGTAATAATTCCTTGAAATCAGCTACTAAGGCCCTCTCTATTTTAAATGAGAAATCCTTGAAATGGACTAGTAAATCCCTGGAGCTAGGTGATATTGTGAAGGCCATAGAGGATGTTAATCGCACAACAATGGTGGAGAAGAATGAGGATACTACTCTTGTTGTGGAGAAGGATGTGGATGTTGGCCTTTGTTTGAGAACGAGGAGCAAGACAAGAAGCGGGCTGCTATTTCATTTGAGGATCTCAAGGATGTGATGGAGATGCATGAGGGGGTCATTGAGGAAAATTTGGCCTCAGTTAATGTTCTAGAAAAAATTCTATAGCTTTGTTGTTTATTTTGCTTGGTCAGCCTTGTTGCTGATGTTTTGCTTTAGGGTTGCTGATGGGTTTCATGGTTAATTTATGTTTTCAGCATTTTGGTATTTTTGGGCTGTGGCCTTTATTGTTTTAGTCTTTCTTGCAGATTTTTGCCATTGTAAAGGGTTTCGGGGTCCCTTCAAAACCTTATTTTCCTTATCAAAAATATTGATATAAAAATCCCGTTTACATATAATGAGAATTTATTATAACTGTAACAAGATAAAATACATTATTTTGTATGGATACACGTCTGATATAAATGCATACATGTCTAATTTAAATGCACCGAGTACATAATATGTAAGTGAATATTTGTTTATACAAAACATTTTATTCCATTTTATAAAGGAAATGGACTTATAAATTTATTGAAACAATAACTAAGATTTATCTTTCATATGGACACATGTAATGAATTGTATAGATATGATAAACATCATAATAGGAAAGACATTGTAAGTTCTAAAAGGAATGCAACTATTGACATTGAGTAATCCCATTGTTATCCACAAATAAATTTCAAGAAGAGTAGAGAGGGACCTCTTTAAGATTTTATTGTACTTTTTTTTTCTACAAACACAAAACTTACTATTCATTGTATCGGGATAAACTACAACTTATTACAACTTTTCTTTTGTGACCCATGCATAATAATATGAACATCTTACATCTATATTCATCTTAACACTTCATGAGAGTGCTGGTCCAAAAATTAAATTGTAAAATACCTTTAAGATCATCACCACCTAAAATGAATAGGGAAAACCATTCCAATGGAAGAGTTCAAGCTCTCCACCCAACCTTCTTGGCATCATCAAGCCATTACTAGGCTCTAGCCAACCCCCGAGCAAGGAGAGAGAACCAAACCCATGTTTCAAATTCAACAATCAATCTCAAACAACAAGAACAACCCCAAAAGAAGTTGCATAAAACTCCTTAAAAAAAAAGTGTCTACAACCCCAAACACACACATTCTTGACTCATTTCAAATTCCATAACTCCAAGAAAACATTCATGCACATCCCAAAAATTTCTCATCCCTTTCTGCAAGAAAACAACAACACTCAAGAGTTCATAAAAATAATTTCAAAGCAAGAGAAGGAGGAAAAATCCAAGGCAACTTATCTTGCAAGTTGGTTTACCCCTCCCCCTTTTACTTCCTCTTTTCTTCCAAACCCTGTTTTTCAGCTCTCCTCTTTTCCTTTTTTTCTAGCCAAAAAAAAGAGCAAAGATTTTCACTCCTCCCTCTTATATTCTTAACAATGAAACAAAAAAAGGAAACCAAAACCCTAACTCCATTTTCATCACTAACAAAACAGTGAATTTAAAATGGTTCAAAACTCATCTCAAAAAGGTGTCTAACCCTTAGGTGCATGCCTAGGGCTTTCAAAAAACACTGATATATGAAAACATTTAACACTTAGAAAATTTTTAACTCAATGGAAAATATGCTCTTCCATGAACAAACATTAGATGGCTTTTTCCTTTAAAACACTATTTCCCAAGGAAAATCAAATAACAAAATTAACGATAATCCAAAATATTAGAAGACAGCTTAAAATGTAAAGCTATCACATTAACATCAACAAAATGAACAACTTCAACAAATGAAGTTGTTTTAATAGGGTTTTGATGTCTCTTTTTTTTCTCCCATTGGCTCTAAATTTCTTGTACAAGAACCCCAACATTAGTAACTATTATCCAAATATGCATACAGTTAACCATTCTCATAATTTACACAACTTTCATTACTCACAATAAGATCACTTAACTTAATTGATAACAATAATTTCACATAATCAATTTAATCTCATCAAATAAAAGGAAATCATGACCATTGGTTTAACCCTCCTTAATTTTACCTTTAGCAATTTTTATCTTTATCAAGAAATAATAGATATTAAACACATAACTTACAACCTGTACTTAGTTGAAGTTAATCACTTGTTCTACTAATGTTACCTTGACTTGCATCCACACATTCTCGATGACAAATTCCTTCCATTTTCATAAAACTCTAAACATCTCCAAAACCTAGCATAAATAACATCTTCATCCAAACATTCAATTCATTAGTACCTTTGTTTAAAACGAGGGTTTAATACCACATGTTAGAACTATAAAAATATGATGATTTACATATAATTTCACTCATGAACTTCCTGATTTGGCCCTGCCATGTGCATTTTCCACTCATACTTTTCCATTTTTCCCTATTGAGTCCATTGAGTAATGCATATTTTACATCATGGTTCGGGTCGGTGTGACATTTTCTTTGTCTCCCCGACCCATTTTTGCTAACTTCTATGTTTCAGGGTGGTCAGCAGGACTTCTCACATGTCTCAGCGATCACATTAGCGGATGGAACATTATCAGCATGTGTTTTGGCTATCGGGTTGAGGTTTCCCCGATTTTCTTTTGTCTTACCGACCAGTGCCTAAGTGGTGGTTTCGGTGAGAGTTTAATCCTTCAGCGAGGGGTCATAGCGAGGAGATATGTGTTATACCAACTTTTCAAGCGGAGGATGTGTATCGGTATAGGTTACTGCTTCGGTGTTATGTCTTGGCGAGCCTGTCGGGTCTTGTCGACAAAATCTAACGAATGGCTTTCAGCAAAAGTATTATGTTGTCTTGGCGAATTGGAATATGCTCGGGGTTTTCAGTATAGCAATGTGGAGTCTACAAAAGGTTTCCCTGAATGTGATGAGCTATAGCGACATACATGTGGAGGTTGTATTTTGGCAAGAGTTTTCTCTTGTCTTGGCGATGCGGGGATGGTTTAGACCTTTCGGTGTGACTTGTGTATCCTCTATAACGTCTTGCCGAAGGGTAGGAGCTATAGCGATACACATGATTGGCGTTCTTCGACAAGAGATGTGAAGGGCTACAGTGACATAACAAAAATGTAAAAGGTATGCTTTCGGTATAACTAATGGCTTTCTATGATATCTCAACGACAGTGGCAGGCTATAACGAAACAAAGGAACACTATGGGGCTTTGATATGATAAGCGGGCTGCTACGGCTACTGTGAATGAAACGTTTGAATTGCCTTCGGCATAAGTTGCGATGTGTCACGCCGACTCCCTTGCTGGTAAAAGACAAAAATTCATCACTGGGCCGACATGAATTCGTTTAGGTGACTGTTGTTGGCCGACATATTCTGAGCTTGAATCTTGTGGAGGGCCGACATGATATTTCAAATGTTTTATTTTCTTAATGTTGGGTATAAATATGCACCTGGATTGTAATTGAACGATATCAGATTTTAGATTAGAAGCAGAAGGTAGTCAGATGGCTACAGTAGGATAATTTTCTCTTTCCAAAGACTATGTGCATGATTTCAAATGGTGGTTTTAATGAAGATCGGCTGGTGTGGCATTCTACTTCTGGTGTCAATTGTATGTTGAGTTTATTGAAGAGTATTATTAAGCTGTCTCCAAGTTGATTTTTCTTGGTTGTTTAAATTGAAGTAACAAGTTTATTTTTAGTTTATCAGTGCACATTTGTTGTATCTGTGTGATTAATTGACTGGTTCTCTCAAGTAGGGATTAAATCCTTTCTATTGATCACAGTAATCAGGGGGAATTCATCTAGATTCTTAAAGTAGAGCTTAGTAATCATAATCCTGCATTGTTTATACAAGTTATAAACAAATCATATGCCTACAATTTGATTTTCTACCAGAATAAGTTTCTCACCTCTGTTTCGTTTGACTCTGCATACCCAACAAGGCACTGGTCTTTGCATTTCATCATTTTGAATTCACTTAATCCCTTTACATCTGTTAATTAAGCATTCTAGGATTTAGATCAGAAGGTAGCTATCAAGTTTGGTTTCATTTGTTCACTGTCATCTGCCATTGTGGACAAAGCATTTCAGAAGGATAATCACAAGTTAAGTCTGCACTATTCAGAAAGGTACACCCACCTAGGTCTTGTAGCACCGAAGAGTAGAAGGTTTGATTGTTTCAAACCTTGTTCTGTTACCCTAAAACGTTGTGAAAGCTTGGCAACCTTTCGTGGTTCAAACCTGCATTTTTGAGAGCTAACAAATTGGCGACTCTGCTGGGGAATAACTTGAGAAAATCTAGTGGCAGACAGCCTTGCCTTATAGAGTCATACAAATTTTTAAATCAAGTCTTCAAATAGAGATTCATAATTGTGTAGTTTGTAGCTCCCCATTCGAGTCACACAACTAACAAATTGGGGCCTCTGCTGGGGATTATATCAGAAAATTCGATTGAAGACCGCATCATAGAGTCATTGAAGAAGAAGTTGTAATTTGAAAAGTTTCAGAAAAGGTGATTCCGCTGGGAGAAGATCAGAAAGAATTATTTTCCTACTTTTGGAAAAGTAGGTGGCGACTATGAAAAATTTGAAGAATGGAATGTGTGTATGGGGCGAATGAATACACAAATGTGGGAAGGTATTGGGCCCCTCAAGTGCTTGATAATACAATTGGAAATTTTCACAATGAAGGTAGTGCATATCATGCACAACAGAATATGTACCCACTTTTCCCTCCCCATCTGTACAGAACAATGGTCAAGCAATTCGATCTAACAGGGCTTCAACAGTACCCTTACCCTATGGATATGAAATGGAGAAGCCTTGTCCCTAAGTTTACAGGGAGTGACACAATCACTGCAGAGGATCATTTGAGGAGCTTCAATGATTTCATCGAGGGTTTGGATATGCCATATGAGGATTTACATATGAGGTTGTTCATGATATCACTTATTGAAGATGCTAGGGATTGGTTCAACAACCTACCGGTAGCTTCTATTAAATCTCTCCAAGAATTTCAAGATCAATTTCTCAAGGAATATGGAGATCTATCTGCACCAAGTTGGGCTTCCCAAGGGTTATTGGAGATTCAAGAAAATCAGAATTTACAGCAGGAGCAAGAAAATGCTTATCCAGTCCCTCCTGGACAAAGATTGGAAAGTTATCAAGAATGTCAGTGTGATCAATGTCAAGGGCAGCATAATTCTGATTCACTTGGAGATATTAGCCAGAATTCACAGCAAGGTATGTATTAGAACCAACGATCTAATGCTGATGAATATGTCAGAAATCTTTTGGATGCATTTCTTGGCATAAGAAAGTATGAAGGAGAATATTTTACTTCTCTGTACAATAGGATGATGAGTGTCTTCATGCAATTGCCTCCTGACTGTAGGCCTGCAAGACCCTTTTTTGTTGCACAGTTCATAAAAGTATGGAAGCCCGAATCAGCTTATTGGTCATGGTCATCAATACAGTGTGCATGTGGTCACTTGAATAAGTTCATTGATTCCATGGAGGAGATAGGGTATGAGAACACTGTCAATGTTGATTCCAATGATTGTACTTCTGATGAGTGTAGAGAAATTGATCAAACAATGCTTCCAACAAATGATGAGATATGTGCAAGTCAGTATGATTCCTGTGATTGCTTGCATAGTGAAGATGAAGGTACAAGAGATCTCTCTTGTATAACAGATTGTGACAAGAAGGGAAGTTTGTGTTATGAGGGATCAAATGAGTATTTAGATTTTGAAGATGCACCTATGGATTTTGATATGCAGCAAGAGGATTCTTCTACCTCTTATAAAGATCAGGATGAAGAGGCAATAGGAAATATTGATATTGAATATACAATGCCTCCAACTGCAGTTGAAAGCTACAAAGATACATTCGATGAAGAGGAGGTTTGTAAATTTGAGAATGGTTTCCAAAAAATTTCAGGCCCATTGCATGATGAAGTTTTAAAAGATGATCAGATAATGTTTTGCCAAGGTATGCCCGAGAATGAATTTCAGGTATTTTTAGATCCACTTGATGATGAACAAAAGGTATTTTTAGATAAACAAAGTGATGTGTCAAGTTATGGAACAAGTGACTGTGCTGGTTATTTTTCATTCTCTTTTGATCCTGGGCCTCTTTTTGATGATGACAAAAGTGATGAATGTGACTGTAATAGTGAAAATGTGGAAACTTGTTTACTCAACTGTGAGCAAATCTCTGATTTGCTGAATCTTGAATATCAGAGATATACACATGAAGGTGATCCTGAGGTTCTTTGTCCAGCTTGCATTTGTTTCGACAGTGAAAGTTTTTTGTGCAATAATTCATGTGATTCTCAGTGAATTTCTCAAGTTGATGGTGAGACTTTTGGAGTTGACCAAATGCATGTGTCTGTTCAAGAAAAGGTATGTGATTCTGAAATTTCTAACTCATGTGGAGAAGACATTTGTTTGCATACCAAGGATGATAGAGGTCCAGATTTTATTGGTCCACATATGCATGATATTGAAAATATGAGTCATGATCTAATGTTGATTCCAAATAATGATACTGGAGAGGTGCAAAAGGTTTCAGATTTGTGTGTTTCAGACAGTGTTGATATAGCAGAACACTTTGTTTCTCAAGTGAAGCACTTTGATGATAAATTTTCAATACAGTTGGGAGAATGTTTCATAATACATGACAGTGAGAGAGATAATATAAAATGTTGTATTTCATATGCATGCATCTTGTATGTTGGTAATAATAGGGGTTTGTCCCAAGGTGTTGAAGAATTTGAATTACAGGATGATGTAGGGATTTTGGGCCAATCCAAGCATGATGATACTCTGAGAACTTGCAACAATAGTGATAGGAAAGATTGCATGAGTATCTTCAAAAAGAATCCGATAAACTCAAGAGAAAACCAGGTGTTTGACAGGGGAAAGCTTGGTTTGAGTCTAAGATTGTAATAGCTCAGAACAGATGAAGCAACACAGAGGATTAAGGGTTGCCAGTGCATGGCCAACTCTTGCTTGTCCTCTTTAAAATTCTTTTCCATGCACAGTAGTTTAGGGCTTTGCACTCATCTCCATCTTGCATTCAATTTGCATTCATTCCTTCATCTCCATTTCCATTATGCTCACTGGTTCATCATTTTGCGTCTGGTCTGCTCACCCAAGATTCTGGATCCTTGCAATGATCTAACTATCATTCATCCCCAGACGGAGCCACTATTAGAACTATAAAAATCTAATGATTTTACATATAATTTCACTCATGAACTTCCTGATTTGGCCCTGCCATGTGCATTTTCCACTCATACTTTTCCATTTTTCCCTATTGAGTCCATTGGGTAATGCATATTTTACATCATGGTTCAGGTCGGTGTGACATTTTCTTTGTCTCCCTGACCCGTTTTTGCTAACTTCTGTGTTTCAGGGTGGTTGGCAGGACTTCTCACATGTCTCGGCAATCACATTAGCGGATGGAACATTATTGGCTTGTGTTTTGGCTATCGGGTTGAGGTTTCCCCGATTTTCTTTTGTCTTACCAACTGGTGCCTAAGTGGTGGTTTCAGTGAGAGTTTAATCCTTCGGCGAGGGGTCATAGCGAGGAGATATGTGTTATACCGACTTTTCAAGCGGAGGATGTGTATCGGTATAGGTTACTGCTTTAGTGTTATGTCTTGGCGAGCCTGTCGGCTTTTGCCGACAAAATCTAACGAATGGCTTTCGGCAAAAGTATTATGTTGTCTTGGCGAATTGGAATATGCTTGGGGTTTTCGGTATAGTAATGTGGAGTCTACAAAAGGTTTCCCCGAATGTGATGAGCTATAGCAACATACATGTGAAGGTTGTATTTCGAGAAGAGTTTTCTCTTGTCTTGGAAATGCGGGGATGGTTTAGACCTTTCGGTGTGACTTGTGTATCCTCTATAACGTCTTGCCGAAGGGTAGGAGCTATAGCAATACACATGATTGGCGTTCTTCAGCAAGAGATGTGAAGGGTTACAGCGACATAACAAAAATGTAAAAGGTATGCTTTCGGTATAACTAATGGCTTTCTATGATATCTCAACGATAGTGGCAGGCTATAACGAAACAAAGGAACACTATGGGGCTTCGATATGATAAGCGGACTGCTACGGCGACTGTGAATGAAACGTTTGAATTGCCTTCGGCATAAGTTGCGATGTGTCACGCCGACTCCCTTGCTGGTAAAAGACAAAAATTCATCACTGGGCGGACATGAATTCGTTTAGGTGACTGTTGCTAGCCGACATATTCTGAGCCCGAATCTTGTGGAGGGCCGACATGATATTTCAAATGTTTTATTTTCTTAATGTTGGGTATAAATATGCACCTAGATTGTAATTGAACGATATCAGATTTTAGATTAGAAGCAGAAGGTAGTCAGATGGCTACAGTAGGATAATTTTCTCTTTCCAAAGACTATGTGCATGATTTCAAATGGTGGTTTTAATGAAGATCAGCTGGTGTGGCATTCTACTTCTGGTGTCAATTGTATGTTGAGTTTATTGAAGAGTATTATTAAGCTGTCTCCAAGTTGATTTTTCCTGGTTGTTTAAATTGAAGTAACAAGTTTATTTTCAGTTTATCAGTGCACATTTTTTGTATCTGTGTGATTAATTGACTGGTTCTCTCAAGTAGGGATTAAATCCTTTTTGTTGATCACAGTAATCAGGGGGAATTCATCTAGATTCTTAAAGTAGAGCTTAGTAATCATAATCCTGCATTGTTTATACAAGTTATAAACAAATCATATGCCTACAATTTGATTTTCTACTAGAATAAGTTGCTCACCTCTGTTTCGTTTGACTCCGCATACCCAACAAGGCACTGGTCTCTGTATTTCATCATTTTGAATTCACTTAATCCCTTTACATCTGTTAATTAAGCATTCTAGGATTTAGATCAGAAGGTAGCTATCAAGTTTGGTTTCATTTGTTCACTGTCATCTGCCATTGTGGACAAAGCATTTCAGAAGGATAATCACAAGTTAAGTCTGCACTATTCAGAAAGGTACACCTGCCTAGGTCTTGCAACACCTGAAGAGTAGAAGGTTTGATTGTTTCAAACCTTGTTCTGTTACCCTGAAACGTTGTGAAAGCTTGGCAACCTTTCGTGGTTCAAACCTATGTTTTTGAGAGCTAACACCACATTAGTCTTAACACTTTTACTTAACCAATTCCATTATATCTTGTTTCTTGAAAATAACTCATTTATAAGGAATCACACACCATCCTAGTCTTGGTTAAACAATCACAATTTTATGTTTTCATACTAGTAATTGAATAGCTTATGTCAATCATCTATTCCAAATTTAAATAAACCATAGTCCTTAGCATTAATCCTAGTATTTATTTGCATCATCAATATTCTAGCACACTATGAGGTACAAGCACTAATAATTTCTTAGATAATCAATCTGTAAGAGGATTATGAAAAGTTTCCTTGACAAAATGATCATATTTGCTATGTAAGTTCAAGGAAAATAATTATTCTATATGAATACATTCCAATAACCAACATCAACACATCAATGGAATTGTACCATGCACCTATTTTATTTAGCCCGTAATGAAGCGCATACCAATGAGTACCAGAATGTTAATAGTCACATAGGGTCGGTCTTACAATATCCTATATTTTTCTCTCAAAACACAAGTATGAAGAAGAAACCAAAAATAATGAACTTCCCCAAAAGCTCTCTAAAAAAAAAAAGCAATCAAATCCCCAAAATCCTGAAAAATAAGATCCCCCCTTTTGTTTTTCAAAAGGATAAATATAAGGATTCAAGATTTGAATCTTTGAATGAGGGAGTGATGCTTGTCACTCTCTAATTCATCCCCTTGAGCACACATCCTCACAAGTTTCACACATGTGTGAAAACTTTGGGAAGATGAAGAGACAAGGAGTGTACTCCACCCCAACAAGAGATCTCAAATCTCATTAAGAGATGGGATGTGTACTAAGAAACTCCACCTCCAAGGTCTCTTAACATTAATGAGATTTTGGAGGAAAAACACTCATCCTCTTCCCAAAATCTTTAAAATCCACCACTCTTCTTAATGGAAAGTTAAGAAGGGTCATATCTTGGATATATTCCCTTAATTTGACCTCCAACCAATAGGCACGCACTCTAGGGTCCTAAAAAAACATGATTATACTATAAAATAAGCTTTTTAAATCCCTTTAAATGCCCCTTAAATAACGAATCTGAAATTTAAAGTTAATTGAGACTCCCATGCCTTAACTCCACTTATACAACATGATAACATGACTTCACAATTAATTAAAACATAATTCACACATGACACATAATTCATAAACCTCAAAACACTTTCTAAGTTCTAAGGTCACATTAGAAATTCACAATAAATAAATTACAAAGATAAATTTCACTTGACTCTTAATACCAACCCACTCAATGACTTTCCTTTCATTGTACAATATTACAATCAAACACCTTACAAAAGTGAAATATTGACAAGGTTTTTGAATGGTTCTCCCTTCTACCTATTGGAACTCATCTCATATGCATTTTTCTTAATACATGATTGGTCAAGAATCATGATAATCACCCGCTCACAAATCTCAATAATATCTAATTCAATAGATAGTGGATAAAATATATTTATACATATAATTTTTACCTTTCTCGGTGTAGGATAGGAATTTGAATCTATCTTCAATAATAATGAAATCCCAACCTTAATTATTTACTACACTATTTAATTGATCTTCAAACAATCCTTTATTACTAAATATCATGTTATGCAATTTGATATCTAATGCATATACTTGTTAATTCACCTTATGTATACCCATCGTTAGTTAGAATTGTCTCGATTCACCCTCAACGATGTTTGGCCAATAATGTTTTTCGAACTCTTCACGATCTTCAAAGGTCCTAGTTTATTCCCAAATATTATCCTTTTCCAAGCAACATGAAATAGATTAGCATATCATTTGGACTAAATTTAGGTACACATCATTCCTTTTCTCATATCAATTTAAATTTGTTCTCTCATGATGCTTGTATGAAACCTAAATATCATGTGCTCACATACATTCCTAATAGCTTTACCAATTCATGTTTAATAAGACATTTACTACAATAATCATTTAAAACAAGTCATAGAAAAATTATAACATTAAGCATGTAATTGGATACAATCATTGATGTTCTCTTATACCTTCAAAACTTGAAAACATGTGACTTTCTCAATAACACACTCATTTTAACATAATATTTTAAGAGAATAAAAGTAGAGATTTACCTAAATTTCCTGTCGATGATTCCATTGTTATATCATATTTAAAAAATATTGGTCAATGAGTCACAATAGTTGTAGATGGGGTTGGACCTCATATACTACATCACCATGCCAAATTACCATTAGACCTCAAAAGTTTCCAAACTTGGAACCAAAATTAATTGAGGCTATAATGTGAACCATTTTAGATTTTTCATACCCTTGGAAAAAAATCTACCCAAATACATAGAAATATAGAGCGAATCAAACCTAGATCTAAGATCAACATTCAATCTAATATATAGAGATCTTAAACCCCCTTCAACTCATTTTTTATTGGTATAATAAATAGTATTTTATTATAATGCTTTTTTTGCAATATTTTTTCTCTTTACCTTTTAAATCTTAATCCTTTTGTTTAATATTATATATTCTAATATTTATCTTTTTTAATATACATAATCTAATAATATGTTGTTAAGAGCATGGTGTGTAGGTTAAAACTTTACATTGTTGTTGTTGTTGCCAAAGTTCAAATCCTCGTTGGACCACTAAATTTCTAGGTTTGGACAACTTGTGTTAATTTAGGAGATGAGATATCCTTTTGTGACCTCAATTAGCTCAAGCCAACCTAATTTATCAATCAAATATTTTATATTTATTTATTTCTAATAGCCTTCATATGTTACTATCATAATTTCAAAGTTAATTAATTTTCAATCATTCTCCAATGTTTTCAAGTTTCCTTTTCAGATTCCTTATCTATCTTTTAGTATCATAATTTATCATCATATTTTTCAAAGTATTTGTCAAATCAACTCTTGTTGCCTCCTTTTTTATCAATATTTTTTATTTTTTGATTTTCATGCTTTTTTTATTTTTACAATATATCATTATTATAATTTATCTACTTGTTCATTATCATGAGCTTTCTAGAATTTTATTATTTTTATCATTCTCTAATTATTTTTTATTAGGGGGTAAAAATGGGTTTTGATGGGGCCCAGAACCCAGTACAAAGGAAAACAAGCTGCACAAAAGATAAACCATAGACCAACAGCAGCTGCAAAAGATTAACAGGACTACACACACTTCATCTTACAGACAATCAAGGGCCCAAAACCCTGAAACCAATTGGTTTTTAACTGGGACTAGAAACCCTAATAGTTACACAAAGAACCTGCCTACATCTTCCAAGAATCAACAAACTAGCCACTCATGGAAGACACCAATGAGACAATAAAGAAAATCATCACTACAAGAGTAGAGAGAACACTGGTATGAACCACCAATAAGACCAAACATCCCTCCTCAATATGGGAAATTTGATCCACCATAGAAAACTGTAATAAATCAACTCCCCGACAATGTAGACTCACCTGGTAAAAGGAAACCAACTTCAACTCCACCTCTAAAGGAGTGAGCTCCCCTCTATCGAAGAGGAAGAGACGATCAATAAATCCACCATAACCAGACATCACCAGGACCCTCAACCTCCACCTCCATAGGAGAACTTCCCACCTCAATAAGAACAACTGCTAAGGGGGGACCACCTCCATAGGACCAAAGGAGAAATCCGACATAGTAGCCAATCATACAACCGTAACCTCCTTTGGAAAGCCTTGAACCAGAAATAAAACCATCTAGGATCTAGGAATAAAACTTGAAAACCACCAAACTAAGAGAACAAGGCCACCACTGATCTGAATAGAGTCCAAAACAACATGACCCTTCAACCAACAAGTCATCAGTAGAGAAGACCCCACAACAAGTACCGCAACCAGGTAAACCTTCATCAATAGCCTTAAGCCCAAAGCAACTAGCTTCATCACCACCTCTAACAGAACATATATCCCATCAGACGAAGGAAAGACAAAAGCACCCCTAACCAAAAACAACAACTGGGAAAATAGAAAAACACTCCTCCCAACTAGAAGCACCCCACCAAAAATAGGGAAGATGGAGAAAACCATCAGCTCCATAAGAAACTTAATGGAATCCACAAAATGGCAAGGCAGAGACATAACCACCCAAACCAACAAATCCACACCGGAAACCACCAAGCCCGGAAAAAACACCAGCATCAAGGAACCCACTGGGTACAAAAACACACAAGCAGCCTGCAAGCCAGCAGAGAGAATGAGGAAGAAATGAAAGACAACAAAAAGGAATCCAGAAGTAGAGCAGGCCAACATTAGGAGCCCCCAAGCCTCCCTATTACGCCGAATAGGGACAAAAAAATCCTAGTCAACAACCAAACTTCCAAAAAGCAATCAACGCACTCCCACATCATCTACAAAGAGAGCAGCCAAAAAATAACAAAAAGCCACCAAAATGGTAATAGGTAGAAGTGAAGGAAGATCAAGGGAAAACAAGAAACAAAACAAGCCAACACTAAGAAACCCCAAGCCCTCCAACTATGCCGAGTCAAAGTAGAAAAAATATCATTTCGCAACCAGCCATCCTCAAAAAGACCAACACACACCCAGGAAGGAAGCCAAAACGATAACACCTGATGCCACACACCATCCGGTTCAACATCAACATCACTGACCACTTCGAAAGCAAGAAGAATGGCCTTCCTCCTTACTAAAGACCCCCATTCACACACAAGAACAACCGCCCAAATGAAGAGGACACCTTTGCATCTGCAAAGGCCCAACAGGGAAGTCACCCACACAACACCCTCAAATTTAAGGGGTTTAGCAGGACAACAGCCCCCAACAAACATAACATCGCCAAACACAAAAACCATAGGCGGTTCAACACCAAAACTGCTCAAAAACACTCCCCTACTAGCAAGAGACAAAACCAAGGAGCCCAATCTCTTGCTCCAAGTTACAAGCCAAGAGTTCTCCACCACGAGAAGCAGCCCAGAAAAACAAGAAAAGCCATTCAGCACCAACCCACCGCCAGGACAGGGAGAAAAGGTACGAGGATTCGTACCACCACTAGATCCAGGCTCATCCAAAAATGAAAGAAGAAACCATCTTGGCTCACCCGTAGGAACTAGACCAGCCCACAACGCATGCACCTCACCATCCTCATCCACAGATTCTCCATTCTCCTCCACATATTCTTCCTCGCCATCCACAGAGAATTTTGAATTTCTTCCTCCACACGCCTTCCCGCTCACTCGCCTGCTCGCCTTCATCGTTGTAACCCTATAGCTACTTCATTCTCTAATTGTTTCTTACAACTTCCTTATTTTTTTTCTAACCAAGTCCCCATCTCAATCTTAGATTCAATCTCATTTCTTTTTAACAATTTCAATAGTTTTTTTATTTAGTTCTAATTATTCTCAATTCTCATATAGGTGTATAATGGGAGTACTAACCTCATTCTAATGATTATATCCCACCTTATTATCATTTATATTTAACCAATGGTTTTATTAATTGTCTAATCATTTTTTAATTCAATATAATATATCTTTTGGTTATTTTAATATTAACAACATCAAAACATAAAAAATAAAAATTATAATAATAATTTATTTTCATTAAAAACATTTCAATTTCATTCTATTTTGACTTTATTTCTATATCAATAGTATATATCAATTTTTATTTATAATTTTCAATCTAAGTTTTTGACTCATGTTGAACATACTTTTTAGAGTTTTCTTTCTTCCTCTTCTCCTTTTATAATTTGATTTCTCTCCTTTCTATCTCATAATAATGGATCACATAGTGTGATCCAAAATATTGATCTAAAAATTCAATACATAATTTTAGCAAGAAGCACTATCAAGCACTATTATGGATTGTGGAAATATATGTATGTTACCTTTTCACATTACTTCCTCTCTAAGATTTTTGTGGTGCAAAAAGATGCAGTGTGACAATATCTTGCACTACACTTGAGAATTACATGCCTTTTAGGAAAATTTTGCATTGCTTTCCATGACCTCAATGTGAAAAAATTCCACACTCTAGTTATTAGTACTTTAGATTCATAGGGGGGGCACTAGATGCATAATACAATAAAATGGAACATATGCCTCTAAAACCCCTAGATGTTTTGGGACATGAAACTTGTAATTCAATTAAACAACCCCTAAGACACAACCTAATTTCAAAACCCCTCCACTAGCTTAACACAGAAAAATCACAATTAACAAACAAAGACACACTCAACTTGTTGACTACAAATCTACTTATCCTCTATGACATCTATTAAATTGCTATTTGAAAAATAAAGTTAAATTGAAATACGAATCCTAAAACATAATCTTATCTATAACACATTTTTTCTTAAAAACCTTGAAATCACATAGAAGATAGAAAATAGGTGGTCTAATGTGAAGGATAACTAAATATGAACCATTGGTAAAATATAGTCTATAATAATTTTATATTTAGTTGTAACATAGATGGAGGAAGGAAATAAAATCCATAAGGTGGTGACACCTAGAAATATACTATGTCACCAAGGGGTACAACAGGGCCCCTAAGATATGAACATCTAGCAACCTTAGATGATCTTATAAATATGTCATCACAACCCAACTCTCAAATGTGAACAAACCCAAAGTTGCATAGAAATATGCCTAAACTTTTTTTTAGATCCATCTCCACCTGGACAACTTGAAGAAAAAGCAATTAAAACTAGATTCAAAATACTAATAAACTCAACTTAATGACACCTCATATTGGAAACCTCATGGAGAAAAAAAAATCCAAAATAATGCAAACTTTGTGTAAGATTAGTTTGGACTTGAAGTTGTGTATAAATATAATGAAACTATAATTTGGATTTAGGAAATACAAGAAATCCATAACAAAAGAGAAAATGGATGTGAGAAGCTTATACACTAGATAAAATTAAATTTTAGATACGAAACTCTCTTATAGAAAAGGGAGAGAAAAACCTTGGAAATTTGATGCTAAAATTTACCCATTACACCTCATTAGAGACCCATGTTTGCACACTTGAGCACTAGGAAAAATGTGTGAGCCAATTAAAGTGTACGAATTGGAACACATCTACACTACTAAAGAAGATAATTGACCCCGTGACACAAAAAAATGACAACTAACTAATTGAGACATCTTGGATTCAATCTAGACAAACAATAATCTATGCCAAATTGATAGATGATAATAATAAAAGTTGAATCTAGGCACAAATGCAAAACAATGACAAGACATGTGTAGTTCACCAAATTGTTACAATGACAAGGATCCAACCAAAGGACACATAATAAAGATAGAATAAGGAATATTAATTAGTAACATTAAACACAACCACACAAAAAATAAGATAAATGAAATACTTAAAAATAAAATATTTATTATAACTTCTAAGAGGGGTGAAATCCTTGCCAATAAAGAACACAACCTTTAATGGAAGGATTTACTTGAAAATTACCTAGAAGAGCCTTCAATGTTATATTTTGATTGGATAAATGGATGTGGAGATGAAACATAAATAGTAGTAGCATGGCACTAAAGATTAGTGTGGATGAAGGAGATAAAATTGACAAGTAAAAAGTAACATATGAAAGGGAAATTTACCTTAAAATTACAATTAATTTCCACTTTAATTGTGAGAAAATTAGATAATGGGGATAAATGGAGATGAAATGATAAATGGGAAAAAATATATAAAAAAAATTAAAGAGCAAGGTAGTCACTTAGCATAGCCAACAATAGATGAGGGTCCATGCCCACAAAAAATTAGATTGTTTCTTGAAATAGGTTTGAAGCCTTACAAATAAAAAATAGAGATAATTAATTTATAGGAAAGTGGATCTTTGAAAAAATGAAATCAACATTGTTTATAGTATATTAAATTATATTCATTTCCTTTTTAGTAATTCAATTGGATGATTTTTTTTTTAAAAAATCTTGATACTTTTTTGTTGTTGTAAGACCACTAGCTAGTAGATAAAACAATCAATCAACACAAACACAATCACCATTGTAATTTTATTTGTGTCATAGTGTAAGAGAGGGGGACCACCATATGCAAGACCCCATGTCACAGAGGGTCAAGATGAGAGAGGCTTCCCTAACTTACCTCAGCTAAATGTATTGTTTAGGGTATGTAAGGCGAGGGTAGCGATGACCGTAGGCTCTCTCAACTACTCAACAGGCCCGAAATGCAAAAAGAGGCTAGGAAAGTTGGTTTCTAGGCTTAACACTTCATCTCAGAAAGCTCTTTGTCCGAGGACAAAAGCACGGACTTTGGATGACAGCACGGTGCGCTGGCATCTCGAAAGTGCACTGTAGTCCATACAACCAGACAACGATAAAGATAAGGTCAAGCCACCAAAAACTAGCTAACGACCCAACAAGCTAACTAAAGGTCCAAAATGATAGAACTAGGTAAATTAAAACATCTATGATATTGTAAAGAAAATAAACAAGAGTACTGATAAAGATGAGGAGAATCTCACCAATGAAATCATTCGCCAACTAATCCTCTAAGAGCTCACACACCTACACACAACAAGAGTGAGAATGTTGGGGGGTGGCTATATAGGGGTCTTCCTCAGTCAGACCCTCGTTTAGGTGTTCCCATCTCCAAGGAAAACCAATGGAAAAGAGATAAAGAAGTGACAAAAACACAAGCACTACAAACAATACTACGCTACTCAACCAAATGATAGAGGAGAGGAGAGGGAAGCTTACCACCTCCACCAAGAGCACTCAAGGCTGCTTGGGGAAGAAATGAGAGGAACTCAAGCCTCTGCTGCAATGGCATGGTCCCAAACTTGCTCTACCAACGTGATGGAGTGTGATATTGCTAGTATGGAATGCTTGGAAGTGAGTGCAAATGAGCTTGTGAATGAGAGTATGAGAGCTTGATGTGGTGTAGAGTTCTTCCAATCTTTCATCCAACCTCCAAATGCAAGTTCAAAGACTGATTATGAAGGAGTGAGAAAGGAAACGACCATATTCGAGTCGGGTGGCCAAAGGAGGCGTTACAACTTCGCTGCCAATGGGAAGAGTAACGCCTCTGTTGGCTCAACCGTAGGAATCTTCCAGGGACGTAAGCACGCTGTGTGGACGTCTGTGTGCCGCACGAGAGTCCCCAACAGAAATGCCTCCATCGGCACATAAAACAAGCGCCAAGTGGACTACCATCAGCGAGCTTAAGTGAATTTAAGCCTCCGACTTAGGTTTTCTAAAGTGTAAAGAGGCAAAAAGGGGAATTGCACCTAGGGTGAAAATTCGAAAATTCGTTTTTACATAATCAACATGGTGGTTTTTCTCCATTATTGGTGGTTATTTTTCAATGATGATTGGAAATTTGTGTATAGAGACAAAATTTTTTAATGAATTTTTGGTGTTGGGGAAACTTTGTAGGGTGGGGAGGAAATAGGAGAGGGTGAGAGGAGTGGTAGATCCCATGATTATGAGTGTTTTCATGGAGATTTTTTTTGTTGATCCAAAATAATATTATCATATTGTAGAGGGAATGTATCTAGAAGATATCACATGTGAAGTTAGTTTCATGTATTTTTATAATATTTTTGTGATGATATGACCTATTAGGGTGCTAACACAAATACTTTAGATTTGGTAAGTGCATGGAGGGTGGAATTTCACTCTCTAGGATGTCGTCTTGGAATTCCTAATGAAGGCTAAGGATCAAAAACAAATTTACATTGGTCATTTAGTTTGGAGATGTGGGTGCCAAGCATAAATTTTATCTTTATATGGATACAATTTCTATTGCCACGTTTTCAGGGCCATCATTGGAGTGTTGGTCTAGTGTTTTGTTAAGGATAAAGGCATGTATATATTTTTAATGTTGTTAGACCCCAATCATTAGAATAATCAAAGAGAATGAGTAATAATTTTTCTTAGTGAAAGAAATCCTTTCTAAGAGTTGTCATTATTTACATAGGATGGGATGTAAGGGTGCCACAATACTCAATCACCAAAACTTGGAGACTAGTTAGATATATTAGAGATTTATCCCATATTGTAGGGAAGTTATTCTTGTGGGTGTAAATGTGGCAAGGATATATTGATGGGAGTTGATAATACACCACATGGTTGTAGGAAAGATAGTAGGTAGCCTAATCATTATTGGCATTGTGGTTGATCCATACACAACTATACTCAATGTGTGTGATGAAAAGGGAAGCCCTAACTATCTATTGACGATGAGACTAGGGATAAAAGAGTTAGCATTGAAAATAAGCTTCTTAGTTGTTTGAGGATTCATACATAGATGGCATCTCAACATTACAAACTATATACTAAGGGGATGTTGGAATAGGGGATGATGATTCCCTAGAGACCAATGGGTGTTGTACCTATGGGGAAGGGAATAAGCAAGTTGTCCCCATCTCAAAAAATATTATTAATGACGAAAAGTATATTGAGGAAGAGGAGAAAAAGGAGAAGGTTGAGAGAGGTAATGGAAAATAAAAGGTGGGTCTAATTGGTAGGGAGAGGATATATATAAATAGCCCTTGAACCTTAATCCATTTAGTTTTAGTACTTAGCCTTTAAGATAACGTTCCAAGGAATGATGCACATTGTTTGGGTAGTTACAAAGCGACAAAACATCAACTATCACATGTGTAAGGAAATGTTGGTATCTCCCATGGGTAGGAAAATACATGAGATTATGTCCAACCCAAGGATTCCTACTTATGGAAGGAGGTTCTAAAGCACCCAATATTTCTTTTTTTCTTTTTTACAATTATTTGACAAAATGACAATTGAGGTAGCAATGCATAAAAATATTTCACATTTACAAGAGACATATAGGAACACAATGTCTATTATAGATGAAAATCAACTACGATAGAATTTAAAAATATTATGATAAAATCATTAATTAATTATTTATTAATATTTAATATTTAATATTACAAATATATTGAGCTGGAAATGAATAAAAAATCTAACCTTCAAATATGATATGTAGATTTCAGGAGCCATTAATATAATTATATTCTATGAACAACATAATTTTCATTCACATAGGCTAGTGGCCTCTTTTAATGACTGAATTTATTGTTGACTCTCCATACAATAATAACCATCTTAGAAAATAATCACTAACCCAACATAGTGATATATCTCATTTAAAATAGCTAAAAATCACATGAAATGGATTTACTAGAGTATTTGAGTGTCTCATGAGCCCTTCCACATCAACAATAGTTGTCTCCAATCCCCATGTCACTCCTTTGGTGGTATAACTTGGTCAATAAGTCACAAGAAAACCAATAAACTCAGTTGTTGTACCTTTTTATGTGATGGGATCCCTTGTTTAGAAGTATAATAACACCCAATAGGGTGTGGCTAGGTTTTTCCCACCAAATTTCCTCACACAATCATCGATTATCCTCACAAAATTTCCACCCACTTTACTAATTACACAATAGTCTCATAATATAAAAATAGAAGATGTAGTTGAGTATATAGTATGTTATAGCTTGTTTAAGGTTCAATTAATTTCCATAAATCCTCCTCTAAATTTCATAAATATTTTCTATAGATATTCAATTGATTTCATAGATGGATTCGATAAAATAATATTACCTGGTTAAGTACTCCAATATCAATTATTTATTTTCTTTGCAAATCCTTTCAAAAAATCTCTACAATCTTCAATATTAAGCATACCTATGAACTCTGAGTGAATTCACCTATAAACTGACTAGGAGGGTTTTTGTCCTTGAAACTAATCTTTTCCTTAGGGTTTTCATCCTAGGTAGGAATGATGAACAGTTGCTTAATCTTCAAGGTGGGTTTTCAAAATTAAAATGCAAGAATGAACTTTCTCCTTTCAATTCTCCTTTTTATACACTTTTCAATAATAATAAAATATTATTTTCCATAACCTCTTATTTTCTTTCCTAAAGCTAATAATTTAACTTTATATTGTGTTCCCCATAAAATTCATTTTTTTTAATTTAAATTGTCAAACTTGATCAAAATAAGAAATTAAACATAAGTCAAATAAAAATTCTTTATTTGGATATTTAAATTTAATTATTCCCTTTTTACCTCCCAAATAGCCTATGAGAAATAAAATAGGCTAAGGGGCTTCACCGGTCACTTATGCTTGCAAAGGAGACATTAAAGTCGTCCTTCTCCAAATTCGCTTGCTCTTAAGAAATTGTATATTTGGATGCTACAATATTCAAGTTCTCCTTCCTAGGTAGCATTTTCTAAATGTAAATCTTTCCAACAAACCAAATAATATATGATACTTCTATTTCTTAATTTTCTCTCCCACATATCTATAATAGCCTTAGGTACCAAAATTAATTTACCTATCCAGTAATGGTAGTTCAAGAGAAGATGAAATATGTTGTCTAAGTACCTTTTTGAGGCACAAAATAGGAAATATGTTGTGGATTTTGCTATTCTATAACAACTTCAACTCATAAGCTATCTTGCATATCCTCACTATTATGTATGGCTCGTAAAATCATGGCTTCAATCTCTCTAATCCACTCTTCTTCAAGGAAGACTACCTATAGGGATGCAACCACATGAAGATAAATTCATCAAAATCAAAATATCTCTATACCACGTGTTTATCTACATAAATATTCTATTGATTTTAAACTTGTTGGATATTTTCCTTAAGTGACTTAAGAATCTCCTAACTCTCCTATACCTAATCCTTTTCCTTCAAAAGCTTGATATTAGCAATATCCAAATCCACAAATGGTGTGTCATCATATCCATATAGTGCTCTAAATGAATTCATTTCAATGGATATGTGGTATGTGGTATTGTAACAATGTTCACCCAAATATAGCCACCTAACCTAGACCTTCTATTGTCTTGCTATGCAATTCCTCAAGTATCCGTCTACCCACTTGTTGATAATATTTATCTACCCATCCATCTATGGATGGTAACTAATGCTCAAAATCAACTTAGTACTTTTTAATTTAAAAAAAATATTACCAAAAATATTTAGAAACCTTCTATCCCAATCACTAACAATGTTTCTAGGTAGGTCATGGTCTAAACACCTACCTTAAAAATAATTCTGCAACTTGAGTTGCCATAAACTCAAAAGATATAACATAAAAGTACCAATATACTTAGTCAACCTATCTACCACATCAAATATGCAATCCTTACCATATATCTATGGAAGATTTGTAATAAATTCATTGATATGCTTTCCCATTTCTACTCTAAAATGGGTAGGGGCTAAAATGATCCTATTGGAAAGGTATGCTCTAACTTATTCTATTAACATATTAGACACTCTGTAACATGTCTCAAGACATCATATTTGAGTCTCTTCCATGGAAATGTATGCTCTAAACTATTTTATTAACACATTAGACATTCACAAACATGTCTCAAGACATCATCTTTGAGTCCCTTCCATGTAAATCTCTCATTGGCCTTCTTGTAAGTTTGAAATTAGTCAAGGTGCCTTTCTAGAGGTGTGTCATGAACAAATCTCAATATCTTCTTATTTTAGATTTTGGAACTAGGTAAACACTATCCTTGCATAGAATGGGATCATCCACTATCTTGTACTTATCATAATGTACCTTCCCCTCCATGAAATCATAAGAAAATACATTCTTGGAATACTCTACCAAGAGATGAGCCCTCCAATCTACTAGAATCTCTATCATTGAGCAAAGAGTTGGTTTCCTAGATAGGGAATCTAAAACTACATTCCTTTTTCCCTTGACATATTTAATACCATATTATAGGCATTGAACAATCCACCTTTGGTTCCTTTCATCCAAATCTCTCTAGTTAATTAATTATTTCAAATAAATTTATGGTTTTTCCTTACCACAAAATAGGTAAAACTTTAAGACCCACCCCCCTCGGCAGAGGTTTAAAATCCTAGTGAATCTTGTATACTTCCTGATAAAAATATTAATTTTAGTGGTGAATTTTTTTGTTTTTCAGGAAAAAGATAATAATCTTGATTGGTGAATCTTTCCTAACCACTCGAACTCTGTGGAAAATCCTGGTGAATTGCAACATTTTTTAAACCAATAAAATATTTTCATTGGTAATTAAAACCTATTTTCAAACCAATAAAATATTTTCATTAGCGAATTAAACCTGTTTTCAAAATAGACAAAAAAAATTGTTGGCGATTAAAAAAAAAATTCAAACCAAAAAAAAAATTTCATTGGCAAATTAAACCTATTTTCAAATGAATAAGAAAAAACATTGACAAATTAGCATAATCTCAAACTAATAAAAAAAATCAATGGTGAAATGTCAACGCAAATCAATATAACCATGACCATTTGATGAATTTTCGATGGATGGTTCTAGTTGCATTCTAGAAGTAAATCTCTGAAGCACTAGATTTGTGAATTGAAACCTCTAGAATAACACTAGAACCATTAGATGCGGACACGTGGCAAGATCAAGGCTCATCGCTCATCGTGGTAATGAACCCGATGGGTTGAAGGATTTTGGTGATGAGCGATAGAAGAACTTAAGTGGCAGAAATATGCACGTGCATAAAGTTTTTTTTAAAAGAGGGACCTCCTAGGAAGAACGGAGGACCAGGGCTTAAAAACTTAAGAACGTTTTACGCAAAGGATGTAAAGGCCAAACAAGGCTGAATTATCAACCTTATAAAATAATTGAATCCCCGGACCAAAGTAATGAAGGAAATATGTGTGAAGGATATTCCATATTTGTAGCTAGATGTTAGCGCAAATCAATATAACCATGACCATTCGACGGATGACTGTAGTTGCATTCCGAAAGTAAATCTCTGAAGCACTAGACTTGTGAATTGAAACCTTTGGAATAACACTAGAACCGTTAGATTTTTAGAAATGAATGGTTGAGATTTTATTACTTATTAAATCACTTAAAGTCATGACAACCAAAATAATATTAAGGAATGATCAAAACCGTCAAAGGAACTATAGCAAGGTGTGAAATATTAAAGAAATATTAAGGAACTAGTGTTAAAGTATGTGCTACTAAAGGAGCCTTTTAACTTTTAAGCACATGTATTTTTTTGATAATTGAATAGCTGCTAAATGGGGTAGCACCCTATATTAATCAAAAAGAGTTTTTACATTCATTCATTTCCACAAAACATTAAAGACCCAAGTATTGAACGAACTGACACTCGACATTTACACAGACTACAAACCAAAATGACCTTCCACAGACACTAGATTATGCATTGCTACAACCAACCTTGCTGGTCTTCTGGGCTTTGCTGCAACCAGCCTCGCTGGTCTTCTTGCCTTTGATTGCATTCAGAATCATTGGACAATCACCACTGCAGACACTATGGGTAGGATGGTTTTCTCGTTCCTCCCAGCTCCTAGTGTCATTCGCTACCCATTCTTCACTAGTTCCTAGCTCCCAATCCTCCTCGTTTGAAGACCACCTTTCCCCGTTGAGAGCTTCTATCACCGCCACCGCCTTCACCCAACCCTTCGGTCGATCTTTGAGAATGTCATCCACACATAGAAGAAAGTAGATACACTAGTCAATCTCCCCCCACCAATTTTTGAGAGCTGCATATTCCAGTGAGCACACCAGGAGAAACTTTGGTACCGACCATTCATTCCCACGAGCCCTATAGTAGTGCAACGGTAGAGGGGTCAATAAATTTTTGTTGATGTCCAATGTCGTGTCGATATTTTCCAACAAAGAGTGTGGAAAAATAATTTGGCATAGCTTCTTCCCCTGAGCTTTCGAGACACCCATGTACACAAGTATTGCCAGAAACATGGTGGGTATTTCTAAATTCCCCCTGAGCTTGTGTGTAGCCAGCAAAAATTTTGGGCCCAAAACACCCTTCACCGCCTGGGGCACCAGTGGGTGCTTGAACATGATTATCCCTTTCAGTCATTTCTCAGTGATTTTTCCATGGAAAGCATTTTGTTGCTTCGTGGAATTCAGAAATAGAGGAGTCTCCATTGCTCCTTAGTGTTTGTCGAGAGCGCTAAGAAATTTGAGAAAAATGAGCACAACAACCCCTATTTGTAGTAAAACCTCCCGCAGTCTTATGGAGATTCAAGACCGTACCAAGAAATGAAAACCAATGTCAAACATGTCATGCATTATTTGTGCACAAATATTTTTGTGATCCTACCAGCTGCCAATTGCCACACATTCCCTCAAATTCCCAATTGAATTAACTTGGAAATTAATGTTGATTGATGTAGCCATCTTGTCATTTGCCACAGACATACCTTTTAAGCACTTGTTTTAAAGGTAAGCAAGACATATTAATCTGGTTCGTCCATCTAATCCAAGGGTTATGCACAAATGAATAGTCTTAAGGAAAAGAGCACACAAATGTAAAGCACCAGATTTAATCTGGGCCGCTTCCCGTTGCTAAAAGTTGCACACAGGTTAAATCCAATGAGGAAGTCGGGGAGGCCAAAACGTGGATTTTCTCGTGGGTAACTTGGAATAATATTGTCACAATTTTTTCAAAATAATATCGTCACATCAATGATTAAGGATTCAATCGTTGAAATAAATGTTAATTGTCACATCAATGATAGTGGTACTGGTGAATTTAAAAATGTTAAGTGTGAGTATTTGATGTCATACTCATTGTCTTCATTCTAACTTTTATATATACTTCACCAACTTGATGTTCTTCATATCATTTATAATATATTTGGTTTTGATTTCTTTCTTCTCTATTCTCAATTTAACTGTGATATTATGGAGTCTTTATGGTGTGTCATGCTACCCAAATGTTTTTGGGAGAAAAGAAGGGATGATGCGTACGACGAACAAAAGTTGGGAATGTTTTTTACAATTCCTTTTGTGTAGGTTGAGGATGCTATAAGAATAATTGTGAGTAGGGAATGGCTTCAAAACAACCCTCGTGCTCTATATTTTGAGGTAGCTTCGGCTTTCTTGTCCAATTGCATGGACATTTTGCTCGATAAAGATTTGGTGAAGACGCTGGCAATATGTTATTTGTAGCCTTTCATTTACTCTATTTCTTCGTTGGAGTTGGTGCTAGAGCATTACAATTTTGAAAGTGGGTTAGTGCCTGTTGGTGGAATCTTCAAGAAAGTGGAATTGCATGCTTCTACAGCGTAGGATCTTTCCTTGGTTAATATGATATGGGGTATGCTATGTGATACAAAATCTAAATCATTAAAGAGTCTGGAGTTTTGGAGGAAGGTTTTGGGCGATTCGCTTTTCTTCTCTATTGTTAGTTTGTTAAATTCAATTCATGTTCTACTCATACACCTAGTTGATGACCTCAGCTAATGTTACAAAAAAAATTAGTAATGAATTGTGTGACATGTCACGTGTCTATACTTTATTGTACAACATAACAGTTCTTGTAATATGTACTTTGTGATTGGTTTTTTGTCACAGTTATTGGCTTTTTGGCCACGTTGGTTATGTACTATGTACTTCAATCTTTAGCAATAGCTACTTAAATTAAAATACTTTTTGTGGCTCAATTCTTGTAAATCCTTTTTGCTTTGATCAATATAAAAACGTGGCTTTTAAAACTAATAGTAATTATCAACATATAGTTTTGATCATAAGTGAGCGAAATTTATTGTGACTTATTAGTGGACATTGGTAATGATTAAGGTAAAACAAGACATTTAATTCTCTCTTCTCAATGCATCGAATTACTCTACCTTTCATTTATTCTATTGAAATTCTCAATCTTAGTTTTTGAAGAAAGTGTGGTTACGATACTGCGAGTGGCAACACAGATTAATGTCATATGAACATCTAGAGCAATTGATTGGATAACTTTATATTGAAAACTGCACAATGTACTGTAGAATCGTAGATGATGATGTCAATAATCAAGTGATCTAGTGAAACAATATTTGTAATGATTTCATATCGTTTGAGTGGCACTGGTGATTTTGATAATTGACAGCTTGTCAGCTTGAGGTATAGTTTGCATGTAGCCAGGTTGCCAAAGTCCAGATGTCAATCAAATTAAACATTTAAATTATAAATGTAAGGCTTAAGTTACATGAATTGATTAAGTTGGTTTTTTTTTTGTGCAAATCGTGATTATGATTATACCCAACCTCACACGTGACACATGTGAGGTGTACACAGGGATTAGGCTGGTAGTGGAACTATTGGCCCATAAATAAGGATAGTGAGCACAACTAAAATCATTCATTGAAGGCTAAAGGCTTTACTATTTAGTGCAATGTTTGAATTGTCATAAGGGTTTTCATTTTGTAGGGTTAATAAGGATTAAGGAAGAAGATGATGTGGTATTATTGGGGATACTCTAAATTCTCCTACCTCTAGTTATGTAGTTATAGAGTAAAAAATCAACTTCCTTCAAGTTCAAAATGGGTGGAATTGGAAAGAAGTTGATCTGGTTCACCTGACTTTTGAGGAAGGTTTTAAACCAGGATGAGGAGCTTTGATGGAGATAAGTGTTATTCCAGTGCATGGAGGCTACATCTAAAAGATGGGGGCAATCTTACTACCCCTCATCTTCTACATGACTATGGTTCTCAAAGGGGATAAGTACATTTTATCTTCACAACTCCTCTTTCCCCAGCATGGTTGGCCAAGCAAGCCCCATGCATTTATTTTCAGTACCCATGGCCTACCAGGCAAGTCCCATTCATTTATTTTCAAAGCGCATGGTTGATCAGGAAAATCCCATGCATTTATTGTCAGACAGACATTTGTATTACGTTGTCACCAATGGTCCAACAAAAGCTTGGTGCTTACATTTTTATTTGAGCTATGTAAAGTAACATATGTTTTTTATACCAAACAAGAGCTTGGCACTTGCATGCTCCACTCATCTTTAAAAAGATATGTAATAATGTGACATTGTAATTCAGTTGTAATAAAATAAATAGTTGTGTTATTCTTCATTATTCATTTACAGTAAAGAATTATTTTCTGAGTTTAGTGTCTATGAATATATTCAAATAAGTTTTTTTTCCTTTAAGAAATTAATTATTATCTATTTATGAAATAATTGCATGTAGATTTAAAACTGTTGCCCTATAATTTTGACATGAAATTATGATATCTCAAGGATCCCAATTTGTTAGCCAACAAAAACATAAAACAATACAAATGAAAAAAGAAAGTTTCTGTCAAATTGAAAAAAAAACATTATACATTGAAAGTTGTCACTCTTGTTAGGGTTTACCGAAATGTTATTGATTTCTAATTTCTCGTTGACCTTCTCCCCTGGTTCCCAGTATCATTATTCATTTTATTAAGTCCTTTGCAACGTTAAGTTATCGGCCCCTTGGCCTTGATGTCAATCCTAGCACATTAACGTTTAAAACAACTTTAAAACACATGTTTATTATTTATATCATAAATTACTTAACTATTCGATGAAAATTTGATGTATGGTTGTAGTTGCATTCCAGAATGAAATGCACAGAGTGCTAGTCTTGCAAACTTAAACCTCTGGAATCACCCTATAACCGTTAGATTTACAAAGATCAACGGTTTAGATTTTGTTTTCAATGTAGGACTAAATGGCTTATTTTAAATGATGTCAGCCATGTATTAATTGTGTAGTCTAGAAGCAACACATAGATGTTTCATTCACTTTAATGTTCAAAAGAAAAAGCACTTTCTAATGCTAAGTGATTTTATTTTTAAGTGAGAGGTTCAGCACACGAGGAGATTTCAATCTTCAGTTTGCTCATTGCAGTGCACCACCCTGTTCTAGGTTCCACAGTTCCACTTCCAACAAATCCATTCCAGTAACCTAGTTTCCACGACTGTCAGCATTAATCTTTTCAAGAATCAAAATTCAGGTAAGTGAAAGAATTTTTGCGGCTACGTTTCATCATTTGGCATTTCTTAAAATCTTATTTTGTAAAACTTTAAAGTTTGAGTTTAGGGTTAAGAGACTTAAGAATTAAGAAAAATTAAGCAGAACTAATAGGAAATTCACAATTTCACATTGTATAAGCATGTCTACCACCAATACGACTAGAGAAATGTGGGATAAAAAATACATTATACAAAATTGTTTAAAACCCTAGGTTTCACTGATGGATACCATGATATTTATGATCCTAAAACCTATGGTAGGCGTACCTCAAAACTTAGATTTTCATCTCAAAATAAGGCTGCAAAGGAAATGCGAGTTAATAGTATCAGTGAACTGTGGGTAACTAGATTAGGGTGCATGATGTTACATGAGGTTTTCCCTTGCCTAGAATTTATCATGGTCTGTGCCCAAAATTATGATGATAAAAAAAGAGCAATTGTTAATAAAGATAGAAAAGAATAATTGTTATCCATTAATGCAGAAGAACTTGGAAAATGGTTGGGGTTTACAACCGAAGAATTTGGAAATGTCCACATTGACCTAGAAAAGCTTGCTAGTGATTATGAAGCAGTGGATGAAATGGAGAAAAATTCTTTCTTAAATAAAATAGTTCAAGATAGAAATAAATTGAAAGGTGATCATAAGCCTCCTTATGATTTGGATATTTTTAAACCATGGGTTTAGGATACTATTTCCATGCTAGCATTTTTCCTCGGATTGGATAGCAATTTTGAAGTGGGTGCAAGCCTCCTTGATATGGTATATAATATCCATCATGGTGTTCCACATGTCAAATATAATTTTATTGAGCACATTGTAGAATCCATGCATAAACAATTTTTAATGATTAAAGGAGGTTCCACCAAGACATTTAGGTTCACAACCTACTTGTGCTATCTTTTTCTATTCAAATTTGGAGGAATGTTTCAGACCAACAAGCTTCAGATTCAGCCCTATAGTAATGCTGAGGAAAAGAAAATGGCTCCAGTATATGATTGGACCACTGAGATAAGGATGCATGATTCTCGAAGGAGCTACAATCATTTTGTAGACTAATTTTTGGCTCCATTGCATCAAGCAATTACAAATACTGCAATGCCTAGATTGCCTATGTCATGTAGAAACTACATTCAACTAGGAAAAGAAATACAATTGGCTGATTGGTACTCAATGGAAGAAAATATTGTGCTAAGATTTTATGGATCGGGAGTACAGCCATACAAACTTCCAATACATGTGACAAAAAGGATTTTTACATTGGAATATGTAAGACAGATGCAGAGTACTGATGAACTACACTTTGTCGATCAACAAAAGAAGACCTTATTTCCTTCTTTACCTTTTTCATGTGGAGGGTTCACATTCGAGAGAAAAGAATTTAGTGTGGCACATAATCTTTTGAATTTTTTAAATTTTGATCCTCTCTGTCATTGGAAGTATGATCCATGTGACACCATTAAAGAAATAATTGTGGCCAATAGGAATGCTGCAAGTAGAATTCAACATCAAAGTAAACCCAAGTGCTTGAAAACTTGAGAAACAAGGATTCTTGGGATGAGGTCAAAATTGCAATGGAGAAAAGTGTTGTTGAGAATTGTATTTCTTTTGAACAATTGTTAGCAGAAATTATGGCATTGCATCGAAAGACAATCAAGAGGTACAACATTTTTTATGAAAAAAGTGATAAACCATCTAGTAGAGTAAAAATGCTAGATTCTCTAGATAAGGAAGTTATAGCTAAAAATTGGTCACGATCAAAATTTACTTCCTTTTGGTCTATGAGGACGGAGCTAAGTGATCCAAGAGCTCTTGCAGAGTATGGAGATAATGAAGGAGATAGTGAGTTTAGAAAATTGTGGAATATAGAGAATCTCGATGAATATGAAGATAAAGAAGCATATACCTCAAGAGTAGTCATAGTTGAAAAAATGGATTATGAAAGTGGTACTTTGGGGTCCCAAAGACAAGGCCCTTGGACGATAACAGATGTAGAGCATAGAAAACTAGTTGATAAATCTAGTCTTGGGCTTGGAGGTGCAAAAGTAGACCAAGGGCATACAAGTCAATTTGTTAGAGCTTCGAATCCTCATCCTCATAGTCAGATACAATCACAACTAGGACATTCCCATGGTGGAGAGCTTAGTGCAACTGGAACTACCTCTAGTGGCAATGGTATGTATAGTAGTACTAGTAGTGGTCAACATGTGCTACAATAACAAATTACACACAAGAGGACAACAATACAAGATACCATAGAAACACCAGGTGATCAAGGCATATAGAAGAGGTAAAGGATTTTGACAAGTCCAAGTCACACTACCAGTGGATCCACCACAAAGGAGTTATTTCCAAGAACTCCCCACTACTAGTTAGTGTGGCTGCAACATCATTAGCAACTGCAAGTACTCCTATTCCTTCACCATTCAAGCATTCCATTGTTCCTACATCCCTATGTTTTGATTACATTGAAGAGTTTAAAAAGAAATCAAACTTGAATAAAAAAGAAAAGAAGCAACTGATGGAGAGTGTGTATGTTGTAACTTTAGAGCCTGCGATAACCATGGTATTACCCACATTTGACACAAATAAAGAAATCATGGAGTACACACTTCTTGTTCCCACAATTCAAAATAAACCAACAAATCAGATGGCTCAATCTAAATTCTAGGTGAACAATATTCAATTGGATTTTTCTGGACTCAAAAACACTGACAAAATTAATGTATCAAATAAGAACAATGAATTGGTGTACACATCATTGCTAAAGCAAGATAGAGAGAAAAAAAGGTTGCATACTCAAATAGAAAAGTTACAGGCAGACCTAGCAAATGAGAAATCAAGAGGAAAGAAGCAAATAACAAGAGAAATGACTTAGAAAAAAGAATAAAAAAATATGCATCTGCATCAACAAGCAAAGAGGATAAACAAAATGAGAGAGAAGTGAATGAACTGAAGCAAAGGATAGATGAGAGCAATAAGAAATATGATGAGTACAAATCCACTTCAGAAAAATTAAGACTAAGCATTGTGAATGGAAATGCACGGTGGGAACAAAAATTGGAGAAAGAGAGAAAAAGCAATGAAAGATTGGAGGTAGAGCTGATGGAAGCAAAAAATGAAATTAAGTCTTTCCAAAATAAGTTATCTGCATTTTGTAGAGAAACAATGAGGCATATGAAACAAAAAAATCTGGGATGAAATAATGTAGAGGATTGATCATTTGTGTGACATGTTTCAATTGATTGATACTATCAGACAACATTATAAGAAGCTCAACAAATATTTAGAGGACAAAAAAAATGTGTTGGCATTAGAGAAATATGCAAATCAAGTTCAAAAAATAGTCTACAAAGCTAGTGAAAATGATTTGAAATCAAAATGGATTACTAATTGGATTGCTACATCAATGGCATTGTCATCTATCATTGAAAAGTGTTTGAGAATGTGTGAAACAAAGGAATATTTGCATTTGGCTGCAAACAAGATGAAGAAGGTGGATGAAAAGGTAAGGAACTTCACAGAGCTTGGTTTGCCAAAGGCTTTTGACACAAATGAGTGATTCATTGGAAAGAATGATTTCAAAAAGTAGATGGAGGGTGCAAGGAAGATTGATTTGGACCAGTTTCCTCAGAACCCAGATGTGGTGAACTATTTGGATTTCACCAAACCATTGCTAACCTTGAATACAAAATTGACTGAAGAATCCAAGAAAGGTTCCAATTTCAATCATGAATTGCTAACAAATCTTCAAGTCAAACAACATCAATTAGAACAAATGAAAATTCCACCACCTGCACAGTGGAAGTTGCTAGAAAAGGTGATACAGTGATTTGATTTTTGATAATATGAGTTTCCAAGTTCCAACTCAGCTTTGTGCAAAGTTGTCTTTGAGAAAGATTTTGCATTGCCAATGCCTCTATGTATTCCTTCATGTGAAAATCAATAAAAAGGCTCAAATTCACACTTCAGTAATGTGTTGATGTTCAATTATCTGTATTATTTATTTTATCATTTGAAGAAAAAGTCTGGAAGTGGTTTCAACTACTAGATACACATTAAATGATTGTTGATGTTCATTGTTGTATATGAGCTACTAATACTATTGTTAATATGTTAATAAGCATTGAGTTGTGTGATGAATCACTGAGTACATGTTCAAGTTTTACTTTTAACACAATTAAAATATGAACTATAAGGTGATTTTAATTCCAAGCATCCATAATCTTAGTGAAATTGCATTACAATTCACACATCAATACTCAAACTCCATGACTACTTATCAGATCCACTAAACATTTATATGAATTCATTCTTTAATCAAGGTACTTTAACTGGTTCATTAAACCATAGCCAGAATTAAAACATACATCAATGCATAATTACAAAGAAGATTAATGAAAGATCATTGATCAAATTTCATTAATAATTCATGTAAAATGTTACATCTAGAGAGACGATAGAATCAAAATAAGGGAGCAAAACAAGCTTCAGGCTAAGATGTACACATGTCACATTTTCATTTGACAAATTATACCGTTCATTTCCTTAAGAAATGGTTACAACAAACCAAAAGATATTCTCATGAGCAATAATCCACTCCTTGGTTACAACATGACTTGAACTAGCTAGTCCTTGAGACCTTCACCTCAATATTTCCACTTTTTTCCATAATGCTAGCTCTATTTGAAGTTCAACAACCTTTTGTTGAATCTTATTATATTCATCAATAAGCTCATTATACTTACTTTTATGCATGTCTCTATCTTTAGTAAGGATCTCAACTGTTGTTTTTGTGAGTTTAGCAATGTTTATGGTCATGTCAACTACTTCTAATGCTGGAGTATTGGAAACTCTTTTTATAATTAGTTTGGTAGAGCTCTACCTAAAATTTTTGAAAATTGTCACTTGATTTCGCCTTGTCATGATTCTGAGCTTTTGTGTCCATGGGTAGGGCTTAGGGTTTAGAATGAAAACCCCCTTTTCAAATCTTGCAATCATAAACCCCAAAGGTTCTATTTTTGCATTGACCTGTCATACCTGGTTACTGGTCTTTTAAGTTACAACTTGAGCCATTGAGGTCATTGTATTACTAGCCCTTTTATTTAGGTTTGTTGGTCATCGTGCTCTTGTTTACCGTTTAATATTTCCTAAGTCATACCGAAATATTTTATGACAAAATCCTTAAATATTAAGTCTTTAATCCTGAGGGTCGAGTCTCGTCAACCTAGCAATGTCCTCATTTTAAAAATAACTTTATTTGCATGTGCAGAATATACAACCGTCTGATCGCAAGATCTAATCCTGGTTGTTCCCCGCCAGCCCCGTGCGATTAAAATAAGGCTTTAATAAAAGCCTCGAGGTCAGCGAGCTATCGATGTGTGTACCATCGTACATGTGGGTCCTGGTCTTCAATGTGGAACCCAACATTCTAAAGCTTTCAGATCAACGAATGGAATACAATGGTGAGATTAAATCTCAGTCATTCCCCACTCACCCCGTGGGATTAAAATAAGGCTTTAATAAAAGCCTCGGGGTTAGCGGGTTGCTTCCACATGGATTCCACAATTGTTTGGAACAAGAAAAGGTGGGGCCCAAGGAGTGGATGATTTCACATCCAGTTGGTGTGCTCATGTTGGCCGATGGAATGGTGCACGATGGTGATGTGAATTCAAACTTGGTTGACTTGATCTGAGTCATTCAAAAGGCTATCTCACCTAGAGATTGACGATGGAGCTTTAAAATTGAAAGTACGGCCATGGTAGTCATTTTTGCTTCGCATGACCGAGCAATAATGGCAGAAATGACCTCCAAAGTTACGAGTACCCAACCTCGCTCATGTTGGACATAAATGATTAATTCTTGCATAATTGAGAGTTGCAATTTACAAATAAATCTGGAGCGCACAGGAGATTGAAAAGAGTATATGCAGAGTTTAGTGTGATCAATATTAGGGTTTTCCTATGATTAAAAGTCATAAGTGAATCAAACACAATTTTATGTGCTTTATTCAGATTACCTGGGATTAGGGTTAAAATTAGTTGTGCTTTCAGTTGAATTGGCTTTGTGCTTTATTTTAATTACCTTTTTGAGGTTTCAATTTGCTTTAAAAAATAACAATTATGTCAAACCTTTTGAATTTTGCACCTTCGAGTCGAGCCCTAGGTTTGAATTTAGAAGCTTAGTCTTGAACCCATTTATGTCGAAACCCTAAGTTTATCTGAACTAATTTTGTTACCAATGGTGCCCAAAGCACAAACCGCTAGTCGTGCAACCTCATCCAGACCTCTATCTGAGGATATAATTGACCAATTAAAACCCTCCAAAAACAAAAAGGTTGAAGGAAAAGTTGTATTCTATGGTCATAGAATTACTGATAAGTTTATGGACAAGAAATGCTTCATTAAGGATGTAGAAGTTCCCTATACTAGATGGAAATTGTTCCAACACTGGTTTAGGAAGAGAAATCTTGGGGTTCCTATCTACGACCCTTGGAGACTAGACATGGGAAAGCTGGTAGTTCCCAATGTGTACATGGATGTAGATTTGTTGAAGGACATTGCTGCAAGATATGACCCAGTTGCCAGGATGTTTAGAACATTTAATGGAAAAGAGATGTTGAGGATAACAAGAGAAGAGATTGTAGATATTTTCCAACTGCATGAGTGGAGCAAAGATATGATTCCTCTTGACATGGATGTTTTCATAAAGGAGTGTGAGAGTACTAGGGTGTTACTCAAAATGTCAGTGTTACCTGTGCACACTGCTAGCACTGGAATAGGGAAGAATAGGAAGCAAATAAAGATTGGTAGGGATGAACTTGAACCCTTCCCCATGAAATATTTTTCTAATTACTTCAAGAAAATTGTGTATTCTTTGTGCCAGGTAATTGGTTTCACTCCACCTGATACCTTGCCGAGGGAATATAGTCACACGGCATGTCATCTGCAACACCCAACCTTCAATGTAGTCTATGGCTATGCCACATATTTGTCAGAATGCATTCACAAGGGTTTGGTTGATTTGAAAAGTGGAAATAATTGGGTACATTTCTGGTGGTATTCTTTGTTGATGCATATGTTCTTGCATAAGGGTGAGAAGAATTTTGAGGACATGACATTAAAGAAAATGGAAGATGGCATTGATCTACCTATCCAATGTTGGACCCAAATTCTAGACAAGCATGATCATAAATTTGATTATGTGGTTGTCCATAATGCCTTTGCCTCAAAATTGAGAAGGTTCCTAGTATATGATCCACCCGAGATCCCCAAGGAAATCCATGACTTCCTGAGGCCCATGGAAAGGAGAATAGATTTGAATCTGAGTCACAATTGGGGAGACATAATCCCATATTCCCACATAACAATCTTTAGAGTCTATGGCACAAATGTCATTCCATTTGTATTACCAACGGATGTGCCATTAAGGATTGGATTCTTGGAAATCATGAGACAATTGGGAGGATCTCAAATGGCACATTTGCTTGAGACATTGAGGAAGGGTTCATTCTTCCCAGAGTACACAACATTTGCATATTTTGTGATACTAAAGGGAGGATGGGTAGATTTTTTGAAACTTCTTGAACCTTACAACTTGAACACCATATGCCCAAGGAACCATGATCCTAAGGGATTTATTGCAGCACTAAAGGCAAAGAATAGGAGTGGCGCTTTCATGCATAATTTTTACTATCCTGAGGATGTAATCAAGAATGTTTTTAATTTCCAGGAACAGGAGGAGAGAAAAGAAAAATATTTGGCTTTCAATAAAATGGTGGATAATGTTAAGAAATCTAATCCTAACTATGACACTATGCCTAATATAAGGGGTAAGTTCAACAGGATTATGCATGTTATGAATAATTTTGAGAGCATTGTAGGAGTCTTGAGGGAAGAGCCTGTGGTTACAGATAAAGGGAAATCAGTGGTAGTTGAGGAGGATCCCAATGTAGTGTTGGAGGAGAGACCTACTTACCAACCACCATTACTAAAGAAGATAAGTATTTACTCTAGGAAGAGGGAGACAGTAAAGAAGCAACAAACTTTTACAACACCTACTACATCAGAGGGGTCAAGGGTAAGTTTTCCTGCGAGGTCAGTGCCATCACCCCCAAGAGGTGCTCCTCCTACTGTTATTGATATAGACTCACCTCCAAGAGGTCCCCCTCCATCAAACCAACCACCTATGAAAAATCAAAAGGTCAAGGTAGAAAAGGTAGTTGACTACCCAATCATAGAGGAGTATGATATTCTCATTACTCTTGAAGAAATGCAACAAGGAATTCCTTCTCCCATTAGGGATATTGCCTCAAGTTCAGGAGGAGATAGCCTTGGACTTGGAAAGGTTGATCTCAGGGGCTTAAATAGTGCAGATGATTTGAGGCAAGAAGCATGTAAAGAATTCATGGAAGATGATTCTTTCATTGAAACAAAGGCATTTAGAGATTTTGTGTGGAGGGTAAAGGCCTCTAAATATGCAGAGAATGTTGCTAGAGAGAGGAGATTACATCCAAAGCTACCTGAGAGTATTATTCACGTAGATGTAAGAAAGGCCATGAAGAAATAATTTCAAAATATGACAGCTAAAGAGGGAAGAGCCCTTGTACAAAAAAGTGGTGTGCTATTGCTGCCCGAATGGGACATTGTTGATGCAGTGGTATTGGATACCATAAGGAGGTCTGAGAGACCCTTATTTCAAACTGAGGAGGAGGAAAAATTGGTTGTTCAAGGATAAACATTTAGTGAAGAATGGGATTCCCTAGCTATTTGGTCATTGTCCTTGGGATCCAGGAAGCCAGTGGTTGTAGAACCAAGTGATTTTAGTGGGTAACTAGTTATAAAGAGAGTGGCAGATACTCCAACATTGGAGGTAGCTAACATGGCAATAAATTTTGCTAAGTTCACAAAAGCAATAGTGGATAACCTCACCAATGAAAGAGAAATGTATAGAAGAAAATATAATGAACTTGCGGAAAAATATAATAAGAGCCAACAAAGGGTTGTTGAACTAGAAACTAAAGTAGCATTGTGGAAGCAACAAGTGGAAACATTGAGAAATCAGGGTTCAGCTAGTTCAAGTCATACCACACCTACCCCTCCTCCTCCACCAGAGCAATCTCTAGCAATAGTGCCTTATAATATGGGTCGAGAGCCACTCACAGTTGAAGAGCAAAGCACATTAGGTGTAGTTCCACCAACTGAGCCCACTAAGGAAGAATTATTGTAGCAAATTGAGTATACAAAGAATTACTTGAACAAGTTCAGAACACCGTGCATGAGAACAATTCAAATATTGTTCATACTATTTTGAAGCATCTAAATAAAAAGATTCAAGGTAAATTAAATAGTGTTCATGCAAATTATTCTTCAATGCTACGAGCGATAAAGTTATCTCAGAGGGATAAGGAATTGGCTACCCCAATCCTAGATAAATGGATCTCTAAAGTTGATAAACTGAGATTCATGGAAATTGGGGCTAAGTAGGAGGATAGATATCCAAGGGTGGTCCCAACTTATAAATTTGTTAGTGAGGTTAAGGAACAAAATTTTCAAGGGTATGTTGCCCCATTAGAACAGAAAATAAGAGAATTGAAGGTCGAGTTTGATGAGGCAGATTTGCAATTGTTGCCTGATATTCAACATACCTATGATGAGTTGAAACCCTTGCAAATGTGGAAGAACTAGGTGGACACTATAATTGTTTCTCAAGCAGTTCTTATTTGTGAAAAGGTTGACATTGATATATTAAAAGATGCTTTAGAGTAATTTTCTTTAATCATCATCTTTCTAGAAGATTTTGATAAGGAGTCCAATTCAGTAATGACAAAATACTCTCCATATCGAAAGAAGATGGATGAAATCATTGATTTCAATTGGCCATCTGATGTAGAGTATGAGCAGTGGAAGAGAATATTTATTGATGAATTGAATCTATGAGTACAAGAATGGAGAACACATATACTTGGTCTAGTACAGGTCTGGCCTTTGAGATTATAATGCATATAAGATATGTGCCTCCTGACTGAGAATACCACAAGTAAATGGCAAATGTTGATCGCTGATGATGTGGATGTTGACTGGGATGTTTGTTCACCTTTTCCATCTTTGCACATTTTTTTCATTTTGCTCAATGGGATGAATATGCTACAATGGTTAGAAGGTTATTCCTTTCCAACAAAGTGCCTTTTGGAAGGCGGTTTTATTTTCTTCAGTGAATGGATAATCTTTGTCTCAAGTATGTTCCCTCCAACAAAAAAGTGTAAATATAACTGTAAAAGGGAATGTTTGTTGTAGTAGTCAAATAAAATGTGACATGTGTACTATTTGTCCTCAAGCTTGTTTTGCTCCCTTGTTCTTATAAAAGGAAATTCTTGGCCATTAGTACAAATCTCTTGTTGAATTCTAGATCCAAATTATGCAAATTGTGAACATAGAGAGAACACATATGAAGTTTGTATCTTAAGTTTTTAGTCTAGCAAGTGAATTTTGTTAATTGTATGGTTTCTAAGCATATCTAAACAAAAATGCAAGTCTTTTGAGTCTACTGTCTCTCCAAATTTACTCTGTATCTGAATTATTAATGAAAATTCAATCAAGAATCGTTTAATTAATCTTCATTGTCATTGTGCTTTGATGTATGTTTTAATTCAAGCTTTGGTTCAATGGATCAGTTAAAATGCTTTGATTAAATCATGAATTCATATACATGTCTAGTGGATCTAATAAGTAGTCATAGAGTCTGAGTATTGATATGTGAGACAATGGTTAAAATGCCAAGGGTTTAAGACTTAAGAAATTTGAGACAAAGGTTTTAGAGCTAAAACCCTAAACCCTACCCTTGGGCATGGATGCAACAGACCATTATAGGGCACAAAACAAGCTCAAAATTTTCAAAAAATTTAGGAGCTCTACCAGAAGTCAAAAACATTCTTGATTACATCCTCAAGATAACAAAAATTATTTTATTCCCACGGGGTGAGCAAGGAACGGTTAATATTAAATCTCAACGTTGCATGTGGATCGTCGATTTAAAACCTTAAGGCATCAAGGATGTGAATGGAGACCGGGCCCCACACCTGCAGCGGAACACGTGTCTTCAACCCACTAACCCCACAACATTTCAGAAAGTATCATTTTATTCCCGCGGGGTTGGCGGGTAATGACCAAGATCGAATCTTCTAATCTAACAGCTGGGATCAAATCCTTAGATCTAACCATTGACAAATCTTAACCATTGATTTGAAAAATGAACACCTTTAGTCATTGGTGCCTTCGAGCAATGGTAGGACCCGCCAAAAGGGTGTCCAAGTGTCGCCTGCCCCTGTCCCACCGGCTCCTTAATTTGATTAATTTAATCTTGCGGGATGGAAGGCAACCAATAACTATAAGTATTCAATGGGACCCGCCAAGCATAACAAAGGATTTTAATAAGCACGGGCGCTTATTACAAATACATGACTTAAAACGTGCCGTTTGCCTAGGTTTATAACATGAACGACATTGAACGAATATTAAAACCCAAACTTAGGAAAGAACAAGAATTAAAGAATTTTATGACCCGCATAAGACAAGGATTCTATAGGTAGCAACCAGGAACACTAGGCTCAAGGGGTCAGTGAGTAAACAGATGCAAAGGCATAAGATATGACTTAAGAGAACGGGAACAGGTAAAAACCAGTCAACTTCGAATTAGATCATTAGTATTACAATGTAGGTAAAAGGAAAAGACACTATAATATCTTTAATTTTAAATATAATATCGACCTATCATGCTTTGCAGTATTATATTCACTATCATCTGACTCAAAATAATCAACAGTTATTTATAAGTTATGGATGTTGAATTGTTAGCTTCTGTTCAAGGAATGGATTAATCTTCCTTTTAGTTATTTATCAAAGATTGTGTGAATGACAATGCAATAGGAATTTATAAGTAGTGTCATAAGTGTTGTTCTTTAAAAATGATGCAGAATCACATATCAAATTCAATACCATGGAATACAATATAAAATATAAAATATCACAATTTCATGGAATACAATATAAAATATCATCAACTACAGTTTGGAATATGATTCATGAAGTGCAATGTAAAATAAAATATCATGAAGTGCAATGATTCACAATTTCATTGAATACAATATAAAATATCATCAACTACAGTTTGGAACAATGGAAATTGATTCATGAAGTGCAGTATAAATACCTAAAAGTTGCTAATTCTCTTCCATTTCCCAAATAGAGTCAGGGTCCTCAAACTAATGTTCATCTTGACATAAAGTAAAAGAGTCATCTTGATTTTGAGTCTTCTCTTCATTTTCTTCGGCCTATGTCTCAAATTCAACATTCATTGTGTGATTTGTGTCAATGTCATCTATCCCAGTTCCACTGCCAGTGCCACCAGTACCAGCGTTTGGAATTGGAGTGTTCCACAACCTGGTCCCTCTTCTTTCCCATGTGGACCTCCAGATTGCGAGTTCCCTTTCAAAAGGAATTTTTTTGACTTTATACGCAATTCCTTTCATCCTCAAGCAATTTTCCAAATTCTTGTCTTGTTTGTTTCTTAACTTTGATTTCAAAAATGCCAATGTACTGAAAACTCTCTAATCCTCTACTGACCCCAATATCATTGTTTGAAATAAATCAACAAGTTTGAAATATTTTGATATCGAATCACACAATATTTCACTCTGACCTAAGTTTGTCCAAACCTTTTTTATTGATCTCGATTCAAAGGCCTTCCCCATGCCCATGGATTTATACTGGTCCTTCATAGCTATTGAAAAATTCCTACATTGTTGTCTAAGCTTAGCTTCATTTAAAATTCCTTCTATTGTCTACTCATTGTATGTTACACTTTTCAAAAATTGTTCGATCAAGATTTTTACTTTATCATGAAAATATTTTAGGTTATCTCGGTTTACCCAAAATTGAGGATACACAATACCCATGGCTTCAAGTATTTCATGTCAAGTGAATCTTTCACAAATCTCTGAGGAAAGAGATTTTGCAATTTCCTTCAAATTATCACTAATAGATTTAACAATGCCATTAAAATATTCCTCATTAACAACTACTTCTTTGCTAGAGCACCTGGCTATCTTACAATGGTCCATTGGTATCTCATATCCATGTACACAGATACAAAAGTTCCTACTTGCATTAAACTGTAAATAATTATCAAGATTATTCAAATCAATAATTTTACGCCACATGAAATAATTTGGGCCTTCTTGTGTTAGATATAGATATAGATGATCGAGGGCCAAGCATGTATGTTTACGTAGATTGGCATATTCATAAATATATATAGTTCTATCTTGGGCTTTCTTCACAAGATTTTTCATCACATCCATCATGGGGAGAAGACTAGCTAAAGTCAAGAGTGTCTCTATATCACTTAACCTATGTAAGAGGTCAGGAGCTTTGTCTACTATGTTGCAATGCTCATACATCACTCCAATCAAGGATTGATATTTTGAAAGAACTTGTTACACTAGTCCATGCAGGGAGATCCATCTGGTATCGACATCCTTGATAAGCTTGTTTCCTAGTGTTATTACCTTAGCAAAATTTTGAAATTCTACGAAATGTATGGGACTTCGGTAGAAGTATACGTGGATCTCGCATACTAGATTTTCAAGTTTTGATACTATAGGAAACTTGCTTACAATTTTGAATGCTAAATTCATTCTGTGGACCATGCAGTGAATGCCAAGCATGTATGGTGCACAAGTAGTTTGTAACTTTGTGCAAACACCACTCCTTTGACCTTACATCACTACAACTCCATCAGCTCCTACACACACCAACTTTTTGGCAATTGTCAACTCATCCATACCTGCAATTTCATTCAAAGATTTCTTGACTAGTTCAAATAGATTTTGCAATGTTGAATTGTCCTTTATTTTATGAACACATAGAAGATGAGCTTGGAAAACATGTTGTTCTATAGTATACAAATGCATACAGACCCAAGAAGTATTTTCTACCGCAATAACTTCATCTAAAGATAATGCAATGAAATTTGACTGTTTTACTTTCTCCTTTAAATATTCCTTTTCCACTGTAGCAAGATAGTTTTCCCATTCCCATCCAGCGTTTATTGACCAATGTGAGAAGGGAAATTGAGGAACACCCAAATAAGATAATAAACTAGAATATGCTAGGTAGTTTGTCATAAGATGCCCTCTAGACAAAATATGAAAAGCAACACTCATCTGAACAGTTTTTGATAGATTTGTTGCTTCCATTGCTTTTCCAAATTGAGCCTCAAGTGTACCTTGACATGTAGCAAGCTTCGAAATTCTTTGGTCATGCTCTTCATATTTCACGGCATACCTAACATGAAGACATTCTTCCTTTCATTTTCATCGTACGACTAATTGTTCCTTTCCGTCTATGATTTATTTTTCATAAAATTTACCTATATGCTTTTCTATAGTGTCAAGCTTTAGTTGCAATGTCTTGTCTCTTCCACATTTCCAACTATAAATCATACATTTGGCCTCTGTTGCACTTTCAATATCATTTTCTTTCCCCACTGGTACAATGAATGGGTACTTTGACAACCAACCAAGTTGAAAATTCCTTGGCATTTCCCACTCGTGCCCCATTTTTTATTTTCTTTTTCTTTTCTTGCTACCAACATCATCCTCATCCAAGTCAATTATCTCATTCTGGCTAACCAGGGTATCCCTTGGAACATCTTATGCGGTATTTCCATCCTCATTTGATACATTGTGATTTAACTTAATGACAATCTCACCTTGACCTTCTAGTGGCGGTGAGGTATTCTGAATGCTTTCTTCATTAATATTTGGTGGAAGAGTTGATGATGTAGCTCCATCTTGATCTGATGGATTAGATCCTTTTCCAATTCCAAAGTAAGATTGTATGGTACCTCTACGTTTTGGGCATTTTGATGGCCTCCCAGTCTCTTCACTACCTTAAGGAGTCTTACCCTTGCTGCTCGACATATTGATCTCTCACTTCAAATAAAATATGGAAAAAAATGTCTTCTTGTTTAAGAAGGACAGAGAATATAGATCCCATTCCCTACTCAATATCATCTTTAAGATTGAAGCAAGAATGGAAAAGAGATAAAGAAATCTTATTATTATAACTAATAACACTATGAAGAAATGATCACTCACCTTTAAGTCTATCTTTTCAGCTATCGTTGACTTCCGAATCGAAAAGTAGAACCTTAGAATTGAACAAAATGTGTAAGAATAAATAACAGTTTCAATTGTATTTATATCAATCCATATTTGGCGAATTCCGTAGGATTTTTAAATGGTATATTAAAAATTTGGTGAATCATGCATATGCTTATACAACGATACGTTGTAATTTTCAAGGCGAAATGTGTCCTCAAATGTAATTATTTTTTAATGTTATTGGAAAAATAGGTCCTCATAAGCAACTATTTATAAATTTTAATTGGCAAAATGGGTCTTCACAAGCAACTATTTGTAAATTTTAATTGGTAAAATGGGTCTTGATACAATGTTGTTTTAATAGTATTGGCGAATATGTAGGTGTTTTATTACATGCTTCCAAGATTCCAGGGAAAAATATTAGTCGGTCCATTTGAAACACATAGTTTGTTATGGAAAATTTGTTGCTTAAATATGCCTCATAAAATAAATCATTGGCAAATGGACATTGCATTGGACCGATAATTCATAAAATTTGGGTGATTTGGACACCCTATTGGGTGTGATTAATTCACCAGTTTCGACTTGGCCGATTTCTAGAATTCGCCAATTGGCGAAGATTCAACACTAAAGTTTTCCCTACCACAAATTTATTTTATACTAGATACTACTTAAATTTAGCCAGTGCATGCATAATGGCTAACATATCCTCATCATAAATGGAGAGGCCTCTCTCTATTTCCTTGGACTTCCTACTTTCAAAGACTATAGGATTTTTTTTTGCATTAGGAAATATCTAATTCCCTCACCAAAAGCATCACATTCTAACACAAAGAGTTGAGTAAAATCTAGCAACACTAAAACTGGACAAGAACTCATTACCTCCTTGAGCCTTTTAAAGTTTATTTTTGTTATCTCTATCCAAATAAAAGACCATTTCTTGGTCAAGTATGTTAAGGGTGATATCAACTATGAAAAAAACCTAAAAAAATACTTGTCATATTTTCACAAACTAAAGAATCCCCTAAGATGGGTTAATGTCTTAGGTGGTGGCCAATCTGAGATAGCTCAAATCTTCTCCTGGTCCACTTTAACTCCTCTACAATTATCACATATCCCAAGTATAATATATATGTCATACCAAACTTGCATTTGGATGCTTAGAAAAAATATATTATTCCTCCATAATCCCTAAGACCTCATCAATGTTTCTAAGGTGATCTATTTTTTGTTGTATATTAGGATGTCATCAAAGTTCAGACGAGTATAAAATTTTATAATTTATTATTAAATATTGATTCATACATGAGTATAATATAGCAAGTGTATTGGTCAATTTGAAATGCATGACCAAGAACTCATAGTGTGCATAATGACATCTAAAAAGAATATTGCATATGTCCTCTTCTTTGACTAGATAATCTAGTGATATCTTGACCTAAGATCAATATTCAAAAAGTAGACTAGCCCATGCGATTCATCAATCAACTAATCGATCTTTGGAATAGGATACATATTCTTAAATTTTTGTATTCAGATCCTTGTATTCAATGCACATTTTTATGGCCTCATTCTTCTTAACCAAGACTATTAAAGAAGCAAAAGGAGTGTAAATTCCCTATATCAAGTAGGTCATTGATTTATTTCTCTATCTCTTCCTTATTCCTTTTTGGGTGGTAATAAGGAATAGTTATCATGGGCCTGGTCCCTTCCTCTAACTCAATTTTTTTGAAATATTCAAAGCCCATATCTAGTGGTCTTCTTGGGGAAATGTCACCAAATACCAAGCTATATTTATCCAATAGAAACTAAATGCCATCTTATTTTCAGTGACTGTCTTAGGTTCTCTATTTGGCATGCCTCTAAGTGCTACCATTTTTCCACATGCTTTGAATTTTAGCTCCATAGTCTATTTTTTAAATACTTCCCTTGAGACGATACCCACAAAACTACATTTGTCTCCCAAAAACCTACTACAAAGAAATTAATAGTCACCTTATGGTTGAATAATACAATGCTCAAGTGTGATATCCTTTTGGTGCATGACATAGTAAACCCATTTACAACCATCACACTAAACAATTCAAAACTTTCCATCTCAATTCATCTCATTACTACTAGGCCCTCGTCAATGAAGTTGTGAGTTGTTACACCATCAATCAAAACTAACACTCTCTAACCTTATAGTAATCCTCTAACTCAAAATGGATTATACATGGGTGTACTTTTTAGAGTGGAAAAAGTGTTAGTGTTATAGTAGTGGGAGATATTTTCTCCTAATTATATCTTGCTCAAGGCAAGTTGACCTTCATCTTTTATAAATAAAATATATTTTTTCTAGGTCATCCCTAGAGAGGAAGCCGCCCAACTTTGTATATAAAGAGGATGGTGTCCTCTCATTTGATCAAGGAATTCAATCATTCCAATTCGTACCTCTACCAACAGTTCGCCTCCTTGTAGCAGTAGATCATATTTTTGTAAGAAGTGTTATCATTCAAGATCTAGTGCTTTCAAGATTCAATACAAGGAAAAGTTACATATCTTATTGTATGTGGCTCGGCCTATTCTAGGGCCTGATTTTGTATGTAGTTTCTACTCTTATTATTCCGATATATAAGAGAATATTCTTTGCTAGGTTTTCCTCCCTCAAGTAGGAGGTTTTTCCCAGGGTAATCATTGTGTTCATTGTCTATGTCTTGCATTTTTCTGCTTGTTTACATTTCTGATCTAAAAACTAAAATGGTATCAGAGCGGGTTTAAGAAAAGATCTTATCATATTTGTGTAAGTAGTCAAGAAGTTAGCATCCTTGGAGATATTCGCCACCAATTGACACCCATTCAGACAAATTAATTTGAGGAGGAAGAATAAGTCGGACTCATTTGGAAAGAGTCACACTTCATAGAAAAGTAGGCACAATATATTTTGATTCAATTTTTTATGAGGTTTGAGCACAGTCAGTAATATTTTGTTGAGTGTGTGATACAGTGATCTTTCAATGCTGAATATTTACTGAACTAAGATTTGTCATTAGTGTCTCTATATTTTCTCTATAATTTGGACGATTTTCTTTATTGGTAGGGGAGGAGTTTCTCCAAAGTATTGAAGCATTTATGAGCCACAAGCTAGGTAAGAAACAAAGAATTTTCAGGAATATTATTGTTGGTTTACAATTAGATTTAGCAAGTGTTTGATTGGATTGTAGATAAATATATATTGGCCTTGGAATGCCAGCATTTGATCTTGTAGAAGAGAACTCAATGAATGAATATGCATCCCCCTATACTCCCAGCATGCCCCTTTTTTTTCACCAGTTCTAAGCCACCATATTCATCATATCCAGTTACTAGTGTTCAATCTGATGTTTCTAGTGTGCATTATTATGATTCTGGGTATCACTCCTATCCCTATTGTCTTGATTTCTCTTCTTCAAGCAATCCACAGTATAATCAAGACTGGTATACGAGTTCTCATGTTCCACTTGTTATTCATGATTTGTATTCTAAGAATGAAGATCCAACAATATCCTATTACTCATATGTCCCATCCTATGATGCTAATGGGTTTTATGCTTATGGGTCATGCCCTTATCCTAAACAACTGCATTTAGATCCTTTGACTTCATCTACTATTATTACTACTACGCCTTGGGAGAATTGCACTTCTGCTTCATCTAATGCTACTACAAATTTTTGTGGGTCATTGCAAACTCCAAGTTGTGGTTTCTATGGTGGGTGCGAAATCAAGGTGGAAAATAGAATCATAAGCTACAAGAGGTTGACAATAGTAGAGCATCTAGAGGCTATTATTTGGGCGAAATACAGTCAGATGATGACATCCTTGAAGCTCTAACTACATCTTCTTATCAAACACAACATCATCCATTTACATGGTCTTTGGGAATCTGTGCTTGTTGTGATGGCATGCAAAGTTGTTGCATAGGTCTAGTTTGTCTGTGTATTCTATTTGGTAAAAAATGTGGAATTTTTGGAAGGACAACCTTGGACTAGACCCTACTTTGTTCATTTCCTATTGTGGGGTGTTATTACTAGAATTTGTTGTCCATTGACAAAAGGTGCTCTATTGGGCTTGTTGGGTTCATTTGTTTCATGCTATGCATGTGGCTATAGAAGAGTTGTTCATTCCAAGTATAATCTGGAGAAGACGTCTCTCTTCAATGAGTTTGTAGAAGATATATGCGATTAATAAAATTATCTACTACCAGAACTATGAGTTATTGTGTGTGCCTCTTATGTTCCTTCAATCTAAAGTGAATGTTGAGTAAATTGAAGGAGAAATAATGCTTCATATGAGTAGATCTAAAGGAAAGATAAGAGTAGACCTGAAAAGGGTTTAAGTGCAACACATAAGGAGATTTTGATTTCAACAAGAATGCAAGATGGATCAAGGAGCAAAAGGATGATGGATTAATTATCCGAGATTGCATAAGGAATTCAAAGGCAGGAAGAGCTTGAGGCATCCTGTGAGGAAGCCATTCCAACTGGAGAAATGAAAAAACATGGAGACATAGCTTGCAGCCTTGGGACTGAGTTGGTGACACATAACTCTCATGATTCTTCACTAGAGACATCTCTCAAGGGTACAAGGTTGGAACAACCTTGGATGGAGAATTTGCATTAGCAAAGAAGATTGAGAAAGATGAAGACGCTAAACAACGGAGAACCTATATAGATTGTCATTGTGATCAGCTACTTTGAAGAGGAGGAAATGACATTCACAGGGAGTTAAATTCAGAGAATTCAAGGCACGAGTTGAGAGAATGTCTGGGAAAAGGATTAAGGTTCTGAGATCAGTCAATGGAGGGGAGCTCACTTCCAGAGGATTTCTTTGCAATCTCTGAGACAAGGATCAAGAGGGAGTTTTGTGAGTCACTGAGAAGAAGTGAAGGTGTCAGCTAAGTGGGTTGCAGTGTTGCAAGGATAGGTGCTAAAGTCCTTGGAAGACTTCTTCAACTGTAGAGAACAGAATTGCACAAGATAGTCAATCTAGATTTAACATTGGTAGCTCTGCAAACCTATTCAGAATAGGGTGATCTGGGATGAGGTAAAGAAGGACAGCCCTGAACTCTTGCAAGTCAATAGTGTCAGAGGTGTGTGCTAGAAACCGTTCTGCTAAGGAAAGCATTACAGAAAATCTTGGATGAGGAGGTCAGGAGGTTGATGCAAGTAGTTGGAGCTTCAGAGGGAGTCACATCATCATGAAGATTTGTTGTAATGTATATTTCTCTGAGATGGATAATATAAGGTGAAAGCCCTTGTAGTGTATATTTCTCTAAGACAAAGAAATATGAGGTGCAAGCCCTTGTGCATCTCTGAGACTGAGATGAGACATCATGTTGAGAGACTCCATGACGACATCACATTGAGAGACTTTGAGATGAACCCTTTTGCATCTCTGAGACTAAGATGTGTTTCTTTCCACACATTGGAGTAGCCATTGTGGACATCATGTTGAGAGACTCCATGACGACATCACGTTGAGAGACTCTGTGATGAACCCTTGTACATCTTTGAGACTAAGATGTGTTTCTTTCCACACATGGGAGTAGCCATTGTGGACGTCATGTTGAGAGACTCCATGACGACATCACGTTGAGAGACTTCGTGATGAACCCTTGTACATGTCTGAGACTGAGATGTGTTTTCCATAAATGGATGTAGCCATTGTGGACATCATGTTGAGAGACTCCATGATGAACTCTTGTACATCTTTGAGACTAAGATGTGGTTTTCCACAAATGGGTGTAGCCATTGTGGGCGTCATGTTGAGAGACTCCATGACAAGAATATCTGGAAAATACCTCCCTAGCTAAGAGGGAGTGTTAGTGTTGTAGCAGTAGGAGATATTTTCTCCTAATTATATCTTGCTCAAGGCAGGTCAACCTTCATCTCTTATAAATAAAATATATTTTTTCTAAGTTGGCCCTAGAGAGGAATTCGCTCGGCTTTGTATATAAAGAGAATGATGTCCTCTTATTTGATCAAGCAATTCAATCACTCCAATTCGCACCACTAGCAGTAGTTCGCCTCCTTACAGCAAAAGATCAGATTTATGTAAGAAGTGTTATCATTCAAGATCTAGTGCTTTCAAGATTCAATACAAGGATCTAAGTTACATATCTTATTGTATGTGGCTCGGCCTATTCTAGGGCTTGATTTTGTATGCAACTTTTTCTCTTATTATACTGATATATAAGAGAATATTCTTTGTTGGGTTATTCTCCCTCGAGTAGGAGGGTTTTCCTAGGGTAATCACTATGTTCATTGTCTATGTGTTACATTTTTCTTCTTGTTTACATTTTTGATCTAAAAACTAACAAAAATTATCTCTTACAACTCCTCCAACATGGTGGTCTTTTGTTTTAGGTTCTTTTTCTTCATGATCATTCCATAAACCAACTTCCTCTTTTTCCTCTTCATTATTGGAGAACTTCAATATAGTGAACCTTGCCTCTCCCAAGGAACTTGTGATCTAGTTCCCATGATTATTTGCATAAAAGAAAATCTTTGTAGCTCAATATTTGTTTCATCATCCATTGTTGTCTTCTTAGGCCATTCTTTCTAAAAAGGTTTCTTATCTTTATTTGGTGGAAATGAATTAGGATGGAACTTATTTTTTATGCAAGAGCATTCAATGGTGTAGGGGAAATCTTGCATCACCCAAAAAAATAGTTTTTACTTATTTTCTTTAGTTGTTTTGAGTCCCATGATGACACTTAAGGGGTGTAAGACAGTCAAAATGGATGAACAACCTTCTATTTTTATCTGCATCCAACATCTCAATTTATTATATCTAAAATATAATAGATCTCAATAATTGAATATACCCAAGGCTTGATCAAGTCAAATCAATATACTATTACTTCACAAGTTAAATGCACAATTTATCATTTAGTCTAGTAATTAGAATATACACTTCGAACAAAATAAATTATTATATCATTTTTAGGTTTATCTTAGTAAAATGATGAGTGAACATTTTATGTCTTTTGCCTCATCAATTTCTTGATGTTTAATAAAATGTAATGATTGCAACATAAACTTTAAATTTATTTTACAATTGTGAAATAATTAGCAAATCTATCTTTTAAAAATCCATCTAAAATATATTGAAAATCAATCATTTTATTATTTAAGAGTTATTTGATTTTACTTTACAAGTATTTAAGAATTATTTTCTTTGTATTTACTAGGAGTTATTTTATAGTTTTAATTTATTTTTAAATATATATTGAATCTTTAATAGTTTTTGTTTTTTATTAAATAAGCAGGGTTAGGGCCCTGATCCCATACAAAAACAACAAAATTATCCAGTGCAACATCAACCAGACAAGAACAACAAAACATAGGAGACAACAAAACAAGAAACAACACTACATCTCCTCACCAAAGCCACAGAGAATAAGCATCAACCAATTCCTAAAGAGTCAAAACAAATAACCCTATCCAAGTACTAGTATAATTTTAACCAGACCATACTATCATTAATCCAGATATTATCATAGGGCAGGCAGAGCCTGTCATAAATTCCCAAAGAGCATATAACCACAAACAAAGATTAACAATATATAAACATAGTTCAGAGTTACCAAGCCAATGTCAGATATAAACCTTACAAAAGAGCCAAAAAAACAATTGACCAAAGCCATAAAAAGGAACAAAAAAAAACACAGAACAAAGGATTAGGAATCCTCTATTAGGATCCAAGCCTTATCCAGATCTTTGACAGTATCCTCGAGGTTGTATTTTATCTCCATCATCCTGGACCAATCAGTTTCATCCCTTCTTCTTTTTTTCCTTTGTTATTTTTTATTTTTCCCTGTCCCGATATGGTACCCATCACAGCTCTTTTCATGACATCGTCCATCACTCTATAGACCTTTTAATGACCTCCTTAATATCTTGGAACCTATTTGAATTTTCTTCTTTTGCAACATTCTTTCAACTTGCTTTATCTTCTCTTCAAGCATTTTCATTTTTGTCTTTTTTGTTTTAGTGTTTCTTTCATTTAGAATCTCATAATTGAGAAGGGTAGTAATTTTGGCGGTTTCCAAATCAATCAGGGTTTCATTTATTTTTCCCTATTCTTCTACCATACTAGGATTTGTCCTTTCATCCTCACCATGCTCCTCCTCTTATGGAGTTTTTCCTTCTTCCTCTTCTTGACTAGAATCCTCAATATCTTCAAACACTGAAACCTCTTCCTCAGAGAGTTCAATTTCTCCCAAATTGTCTAGGAAATACTCCTTAGAGGAGATATCATTCTCCTCACTTGTGACTTTCTTCCCTTTTTGTTCTCTAGTTCCGAAGGGGCCTCAACCTTCCTATATGTCATTTTTTTTTTTAGTTATTTCTTTTCCTTTGGAAGTAGCAAGAGCAAGACAGGTAGACCTATGACCAACGTAATGGTTTGGGATTCAAAGACAGGGTCTTTAATCACCACTTTTCTTTTATTAATGACACCAGAAGAGAGAGAGGCGGTATTGTATTTTCAGGAGTAATTTTGACGAGCATCGTCCATAAGGGGTCCACTTTTTTAAGTGGAGGTGTCTTGCGAGTTTTTGTTTCTCAGAGGAGTGGGGTCAAATTTCCAATAGCTCAATTTTGATAGAGCTTTTAGGGCATAGATTTCTCTCAAGCATATTATTAAAGGCATTCTTTTGCAGGGTAGTGGCAAGGACATACTTGTAGATTTCCCTAATTAAGCATTGGTGCAAGGGTGGGTTGACTCCATTAGTGAGGCTCTTCTATAATGATGAAAGGAGGAAAAAATCCAAATTGATTTTTTCCAAATGTCAAATGTGGTTTAGGATAGGGAAATGGTATCCATGCACTGACTGATATCAATCCTCTAAAGTGAAATATTTCATAACAAAAAAGATAACATTGTGGTAAGGGGGTGGGAATAACAACCTAACATAACCATTCTGGAACCTTTGTGGTTTCTCATTGGCTTCAAAAAATTTGCCGATGTAGGTTTGGTAGTTCCCCCTACTTACTTTGGCGACTTTCTTTCCTTCATATTTGGGACCAATGGCTTTAGCTATCAGTTTAGCATCCACCGTGAAATGAAGCCCACCCATGTCGACCTCTTTGTCCCTCCAGGAATTCAAAAATTTATAGCTCTGAGCTCCTCACTATAACCCTCCATAGCCTCAAAGTACGAGGTAAAACTAACACCTTCAAAAGGCTCCATAGCTCTGCATTTTGTTGCAAAGAGTCATGTTTGCTCAGTTTCATTCTCTTTTTGTGATCTCCCATGGTTTCTTCTCTGGTTAGGTAATTCTTGCTCAAAAGCAAATATTCAACTCTTAGACCCTTCTCATCCAAGACAAAAATCACTGGCAGCTAAATTTTTTTAGCATTGATGGTAACTTGAGAACTTTTCATTCAAAACGATGATGGCTCAGACCAACTAGAAATAGTTTTAAATAAATCTTCTTGTTCACAATGAGATAACTCATGCCTTTTGTTCCATCCTTTGTTGGAAATGACAACACCCCCTCCATCAAGAATCATAATTAAGTTTTTTTTATTATTCACCATACTATCGAAGTTGACTGGTACAGAAGTGTCATGTTGGCAATCCCTTGAAATATTTTTAGTGGGTTGGGCAAGTAAAATTATTATTTGAAGTCTTTCAAACTCCTTTCCTTTTTTAATCCTACACGAGGCTTCTAAAAGATCTTTTCCTTTTGTCTTATTACCTTTATACTTCTAAAGAGTTTTCATACTATTGCAATCATTAAAGTTATTCAAGTCCCTACTCTCCCAATTTCCCATAACCATTATAAGCATGGCAATAATTAACATAATAAAAAGATAACACAATGAGCACTCTATCGAAACTAATTTATTTCAATCTTTGTAGGATTAAATAAAAATTCAATTTTTTCTTTGGATATAATCTTTTTTATCTAACTTGGCAATTGAACGAAAATCCAATATGCCCACTCCAATTTTCTTAGGAAAATATTCACCATTGCGTCAGCAACCATGTTACCTACACAATACACATGGCCAATTTTATACTACTGAAAGGTTTTCAACATATTCTTACAATCATCTAGAATGTATTTTAAATCCCAAGGCACATCGGCCATATTATTTAAATAATCCGTTATTAAGTTAGATTCTCCTTCAACAAAAACTTTTGTGTAACCTTTGTCCTTCATACAATTTATTCCTGCCCACACCGTTTTAGCCTCTTCCATATTATTTGTTGCTACTCCCAGGCCTCTACTATATCCTTCAACAAAATTACCTTGATGATTAATAGTTTCTGTTAACATACTCACACTATTACATTTCATCCCTCCTTGTCATTGTAGTTAAGTATCTCAATATAATAAATGATTTTAGCTATCAAAACAAAGCATTGAATAAAATACTAGTCAAAGAATGGAAGTGCATGTGTCATTCTTAGGGGGAATGCAACTATTAAATAGTATAGAGTTCCTTCATTCCTAAGCCTCACAATTGGCTAAATGGGCTCTCTCATTCCTTGCCCGTGTTTTCCCAAACCTTCACCTTTATAACCCATTTTTTGCATAATTTTAAAACCAACATTTCTCTCATTACCATTTACATTATCATCCTTATATTTACATTCCTCATTTATAAGAACTTCAACTTTATCACATAAATCATTTGATTTATCAACTGAACAATACAGATCTTCAGTACCACATGATGCATCACATACTGGTGGATTTAACTTTAAACATTTATTTTCTTCTTTAAATTTACATATTTCTTCCTTCTGCAAACAATTTTCTTCTTCTAACAATTTCAACTTTTCTTCAAAATCTTCTTTCATTTTCTTAACCTCATCAAACAATTTTAATGTTTCTTCTAATTCTTCATTCTTTTTCTTTTAACATTACGCAATTCTTTTTCAAGATTCTCAATTTCACATAAAGATTCATATTTCTCCTTTATCAACTCCTTTATTTTTCTTACAAATTCAGAATTATCATTTTAACTTTTATCAATTCTTCCTCCAAAATTTCATTGTCTTTCTTAACACGTTTACCAGCTCTACCCATTGAAACAAATGATTAACTACACCTTACCTTTGCACTTGACTGTGATTCTACTACCTATTTACCTTTCAACCAACTTCAAACAATTTCTTTTTCCTTCGCTTAGAATGTGATCTTTTAAATTTAAACAACTAGATCTCCCCCTTAACAACAATAAAATAAAACACTGCAACTTACTTTTTATCTTAGCCTTTCAATGACTTTAAACTGTATCTCTCCTTGGTTGGTGGCTTCTATGCCTTTCCTTCAATGACTATCAGCTCTTCACATAATCTCCAAGGTTAACTCTTCCATACATTAAACAACGATCTACCAACATTTCTTATGGAAGTGAGCCTTCATTGGATGGTTTTGATCTCCTACGAACTTTTTTTTTTTCTTTTGGACAACACTTTTCTCCTTCAAGCAGCTTCACATCAACAACTTTCTATATAGCTACAATTAACAGCAAATGATCTCCTTTGAAAACTTTTGACGCTCAAGTATAATCTGTAATAAAACAAAACACAATCTCCCATTTTTTATAATATATAATTTGCAACACTTTCCAGCTGCGGCTAGCTATGATCTTTGTGAATGCCTTACATTGAATGAAGACTGTTATCCTTTACTCCTTAGACGGTGGCTGCAATAAGCCCAACAATTCTCAGCGATCTGCCCTCTTTTGCATACAATAAATTAGCAATTACTAGGAGACACTTTTCATTTTGACCTGTGCTCTGATAACCAAGATCTTCAACTAGCTCTGATACCACATGTTAGAAAAAAAAACAGAGACAAAAATATACAGAGAGAGAATGCTACAGCATAAAACACATTATATTCATTAATTTGATTGATGCCAAAAAGGCTATAACAACTTGATTAAATAGATACATTGCAACAGCCTTACAAGGAAACTTCTATTCAGCTCTACAATCTAAAATAGAAAAGACTAAAACAACTTATAAGATTGGTTTGACAGATTCTAATATAAACTAGAAAAACTGCGGTAGAAATTAGAAACTTCCTTCCAACATAAAAGAGTGCATTCTCTATTCCATACAATATGCCTTAGAGGAAATTTGAGCCTCTTTAGGCAGTCAATTTAATACTCACTCAGCACTTAGTAAGAATGTCTCATTGGAATCCTCCAACGTTGTGGCAGGTTGCCAATAGTATCGGGCAACTTCACACCCTTCTAAATGGTGCTGTAGTTGTCACATCTTGCCAATGGTATCAGGGACATTCTTTAAGCGCACACACTTCAAAGTCAAGTGCGTCAACTGTGACAGGTTGCCAATGGTATCGCAGAGCTTATTTAAGCTGTTACACCAATTCAAATCCAAAGTTCTGCAGCTATGACAGGTTGCCGAAGATAACAAGTAAGTTATTCAAAGTTAACAAATCTACTTACATCCCAAGTTCTGGAGATGGTGATAATCGGCGGCAATTTCCCACATAAACTTATGTCCAAATTCTGGAGCTGTGGTAAGTTGCCAATAGCATCAGGGATGTAATTCAAATTCTCACACCAATCTACATCCAAGTTCTGCAGCTGTGATAAGTTGCCAATTGTATCAGGGAGGCTTTTCAAATTACTACATGAATTTAAATGTAAGTGGTTCAGCTGTAATAAGTTGCCAATGGTAGCAGGGAGTTCATTCAAGTTCTCACACCAGCCTAAATTCAAGCTCTGCAGCAGTGATAAGTTGCCAATGGTAGCAGGGAGATTATTCAAGTTCACACACCCATTTAAATCCAAGTGTTGCAGTTGTGACAAGTTGCCAATGGTATCAGGGAGGTTATTCAAATTTCCACATGAACTTAAATCAAAATGGTGGTGCAGCTGTGATAAATTACCAATAGTATCAGGGAGGTTATTCAAATTCTCACACCTACTCAAATTCAAGCACTGAAGCTGTGATAAATTGCCAATGGTATCAGGGAGGTCATTTAAATTCTTACAAGTACTCAAATCCAAGTGTTGCAACTGTGACAAGTTACCAATGGTATCAGGGAGGTTATTTAAATTCTCACACCTGCTCAAATTCAAGTGCTGAAGCTGTGATAAGTTGCCAATGGTATCAGGGAGGTTATTTAAGTTCATGCAATCACTTAAATTCAAGTGCTGCAGCTGTGATAAGTTGCCAATGGTAGCAGGGAGGTTATTCAAATTCTCACACATACTTAAATTCAAGTGCTGCAGCTCTGATAAGTTGCCAATGGTATCAGGGAGGTTATCCAAGTTCTCACACCCTCTTAAATCCAAGTGCTGCAGCTGTGTATTTTTAAGTGAAAACAGGGAGGAGATATAATGGCTTTGAACGACGTCGCCGAATGATATTCGAACAATCTTCAATTGCCAAATGTTACCTACAAATCTGGAGTGACCTGGCTTCTTCTTAACTCTATCCATCCCAGGGCATACCAACAATCCTCAAGCCGTAACCATATTAAACTTGGAGGAAGCATGGCCAGTGTGTCTTTCATCATGCCTCCAATACCCACATCCTGCAAACAAAGATAGCAAAGACCGGGCCTGTACAGCAATTCGAGCCTTTGTGGATCGCCTCCACTGAGTTGAAGACGAGTGATGTTGTTGGATATGATGCTCGAATGGGCAGCTTCCCATACTCGGGTACCCTCTTTTTCTTTTTCAGCAATGGTGCGCCCCATATCTCTCAAATGGTCATGCATATCAAATACACCTTTATCATCAATCTTTATCAGTAACTTCATTGAAAGATTACATAAGGCAGTGTCTACCTTCTCGTACAAAGATTTCCAGAAAACGATGGGAAATCTTTTGTGCTCTCGAATGAAGAAACAAGCAATGTCAACAAATATTTCTTTTTCATCATCAGTAAGAGCACTATAACTGATGTAGAGCCTGTCGTAAATGTCTGGGTTGGAAGTAATGTTGAGAAGAGCTTCTTCCCAGCAACCTCTGTTATCCTGCTTATCATAGAGGAAGGATCCAATCACTTCCAATGAAAGAGGATGCCCCTTACAGGCTTCCACTATTCTTTTGGACAGATCTTGGTAAGTGAGAGTTGGAGAGGGTCTGAGAAAGGCATGCCAACTGAATAACTCGAGGCCTTCATTTATCTCCAATCCACTCATCTCGTGGATGCACTCAGCCCGAGCAACATTGACAATATGTTTATCTCTGGAAGTTATAATAACTCTGCTCCGAGGGGCCAGCCAATCTCCAACCAAAGCTTTCAACTGTACAACAGCATCCACATCATCCAAAATTAGCAGGACACGTTTTCCTCCCAGACGATCTATGAACAAAGATATCCCCTCATCAATACTATCCACTTCTTCACCATAATTGATTAAATCTTTGAGAATTTTTTTCTGCAATTTTGTAAGGTCTGCAGCAGTGGCGCGGACATTAAATACAAAAGAAGCAGCTTCAAAATGACCACGAACTTGATTGTAGAGGGCCTTGGCAACTGTGGTCTTGCCAATACCACCAATACCCCATATTCCAAGTTTAAACACCCCATCCACTGCATTGAGATTTAATTTCTGAATCAGAAGATTCTTCACACTCTCCACTCCCACTGGATGCTCTGCAACTTGTAAGGGCACTCTATCCAATGTTTTGATGAGGTCGTTCACAACTGTCTTAACCAGCCGAGCTTCGTAGCTGCAATGGCCAGAGTGGGTCAATTGAAAGTTGGAAAATAAAACTCAAAAATGGAATATTATTTTGACTTAGATTAAATAAAGGAGATTTAAGGAAAAATAAAACATATTTAAGAATTATTTTCTAGTGTTAAAAATATTTTTTATTTAAGAATTATTTGGGTTCATTAGAATTTAAAATTTTAGATTTTAAATTTAATTAATTTATATATCATTAATAATGTAATAAATTTAATAATAATAAAATTTTGATGTTTAAACTTTATCAATGCAATTTTAATATATCAAAAAATAAATAAATTGATGTTTAAAAATTAATTGTTTCACAAATGTTTAAACAATTAAAAAAGTATATATTGATATATTAATGTAAAATCAAATAATTATAATTATAAATCTATAAGTAAAAGGTTCAATTAACATAATTCATACTAAATAATTAATTAATAAAATAAAGAAAAATAAAATTTAATTTTAATATATTAATTTCAAAACAAAATTTAAATAAAAATATATTTAAGAATTTATTTCACAGTCAAATAAATTACAATATAAATACTATTTATTTTTAATAACTAAATAATTAATCATGTGTGTGTGTTTTATAAAGAAAACCAACATAAATTTATAAACAACTATTATTTTTTAAAATTGTCATTCTAAGAACTTTCTTATAATTTATATAAAATATTATTTTAATGAAAATTTTAAATAAAAAATCATAAAAAAGAATATGTAAATGAATAGTTCTTCAAAGTTAGAATTTTAAAATATATTGCAATAAAAAAGTAAAATGTATTTTAATTAAAATTTATAAAAATGCAATATAAAAATCATGATGTAATATTTAAATTATATTTAAACTTTTTTTAAGTGTTAATGGGTTCTTTGTATTTTGATGAAGTTGAATGGCTCTTAACAAGTACACTAAGGATCAAGTCTGGTTAAGTGCAAGGTTTTGACACCATAAGGGATGAGGCAGCTACTTTAGCCAAATGAATACCCCTCAATTCTTGACTCACATCTGAAGAGATTTCAACCTAATCTTGTACTTCCTCTAATGTGTTTATAGAGCAAAATTCATAGTCCCTCTAGTGTGTTTATATAGCAAAACTCATGCCCCCTTTTCTCCCCACCATTTCAAGCCACTATAGCATTTCAAACTTGCAACTTGGAAGTTAACAATAATGTTGTGCCCAACACCATATGTTTATATAATAAAACTATTAGGACTACAACTATGCTTTGTAGGTGTTTAAACATGGACTATAATTTGAATGGCTACGAGCTAACTAAGGTGTGTTGTTTTTTTATTATGATTTATCCATCTTTAATTGTTGTTATTTTTTATCCTATGCTATGGTTCTATGGAGGAAACTAACTTAAAAAAAAAATACAAGTGTTTTTTTATAGAAACATTAAGTCGAAGTAAAAAAAAATAATGAAAAGTCATAGAAATTGTTATAGATTGTTTCTTAATAAAATGTGAAGTTTTCAAAAATATTAATATACACCTCATAAACATAAAAGTTTTGAATTGATATTTTATTAATTCAATATTTGATTGGTCATTGATAAGGGCTTAATCTAATTATCATACATGTTGGTAGTATATTGACTAAAAATGAATCTTGTTGGTGGTAAAAATTACAATTCCATAAATCTTAAAGAACAAAATCAAATCTAAGATTAGGGACAAATGTTAACTTAGAATCAATAAGCTAAGACTCATACTTAAAATAGTAGACAATTGAGTACCAATTCATAAGAGAAGGTGATTCTTCTTCACTTTAAGCTCTATTAGACCTAGATAGTGCTTAAGTACAAGATGAGTAAAAACAATGTTCAATAAGCTTAATATATTAGAACTTCAAATAAACCATACCCTACATACAAGAAAAGTCCAAAAAATTTTTTTAATAAACCTCCAATATACTAGTTTATCAATGCTAATATCCAATAACCTCTTTTAGACAAAAATATAAATATTATGTACAACCTAAGATATAAGCAAAGTTTTATCCTTAGTGTTATTTGCAACTCCAAAAATATCATACATAATTATGGTACAAAATAGTAATACTCATCCCTTTAAAGTTACGTCTAACATTGGCTCTCATATGATATTACATAAGATAAAGGTAATAGGCTATTCACTATCACCTGAACAACTAACACTTAAATTTATTGTGGTGGAAGAATTAGTATATGAAATACTCATGTCTTGATCCTTTTTGGTAACAAAATTAAGCTTAAAATTAAAACACAAGTAAGGTATGCAAATTTATCATCATGCTTGAAGAATAAACAAAGATCAAAGTAGGCACTAAAACTCTTCTAAACTTTTGCTAAATATTTTTTCAAATGCACTCCTTATTTATCAAATAGCTAAACAATACTATAAATTTTATATAAAAACCTCCAACAAAATTTAAAAAAATTAAATTAAATAAAAAATAATAGAAATATACAAATTTCACCATTAAAAAAAATTAAATGTAAAATATGATATAATAATGAACTACTCTAATTTTGTAAGAATAGATTGATTTTATTTTAACACTATATTTTATCAAATCAAAATCAAAGTATAATTCACATTTATCCAGATTTTATATTCACATTAATTTAAAAAAATCACCCAAAAACTTTTGTCAATCATATCCAAAAACAACTATCAACTAATTATATACTTAAAATGTAGACATATATATCATCCATTATCAGCAGCAGCCATGAAATAATAAATCAAAAATATCGAAAAACAAGCAGAAAGTGAGGGTGGTTACTTACCCTTGAGTTAGATCCATGGACCAGCCTGAGCGTTTACAGATCTTCACAAGGGCATTCTTCCACCCCTCAATCTCTTCTCTTGTGTATCGATCTGAATGGGCATAATGTTTGAGAAATGATTGGTTGTAGGGACTCGTCTCACTTAGAGGGTATCTAACATGAGTTGGATCCACATCATAAAAGAGGGGAATAATCACGCCAGGAGTGCTCAACATTGCAGCGGCCTCCTTTAGACACCAAGCTGAGGCTGCATATCCTTTCGAAAATATTGGGATGCGAATGGCGCTGCTCTCGATTGCTCTTTCCAAGCTCAGATCAATAATTTCACCCTTTTTCAATTTATGAGAGTCAATGAAGACATTGAGTCCTGCTGCAGACAGAGCTTGAAAGAGATGATCGACCAGAGTCTTCCTGACATCTGGTCCCCTGAAACTCAGAAACACATGATACCTCTTACCGCTTTGGAAGGGAAGCTTAGGTGTGGGAGGGTGGTATCTGTGAAAGGCAGGCGTTGAAGTAGAAGTACAAGTAGATGCCATGAAATTGGACTGGTCTGAACACAGAAAGAGGAAGAACAAAAGATAAAGAGCAATGAAAAAGGCTTGCTGGGCAGATGAGGAGGTGAAGTGCAAAGCATATAGTATGATTTTGGACGGGCCCACTTTTATTTTGTCTTTTCTTCCCTCACCCTACGGCATTGCGAAGTATTCAATTTAATATTTTCTTCTCCCGCTACGGAACTGCGAAGTATTTGGCACTGCAGGCGTGCTCACTTTTATTAATTTGTTTTTTTCTGCACATGGAATGAAATAGCGAGATTTTAGGTGTTGAATTCAAATACGTACAGATGTTACAACTTCTACCGCACATTGCAGATGATAGTACGTGAGGGACCCATTTTTATATTGTCTTTTCTTCCCATTCTTATATGACACGGCAGGCGTGCCCACTTTGATTTCATCTTTTCTTCTCTCCCGCCACGAAACTGCTAAGCATTTGCCACAGAAGGCCTGCCCAATTTTATTATTTTTGGTTTTTTAATCCACAAGAAGTCAAGTCAATACAGCTAGCCCACTTTTTTTTTTCTTTAGTCTTATCAACCTGTAGCTCTTTTCAAAAGATTCCATTGTCATGTCCTTATTAGAGGAATGCAAGTCAAACTCGCTCATTATGGAGTTCATATTTTTTTCTTTGAAGAACTTTTTTATTATGGAATGTGATCTAAAATGGTGATGTAAACAAATCATATGTAGTTCAATAAAAAAAAAAAAACATATTATCATCAATTATGGCAAATTCACCGCCACAATTCATCAATGGAAAAATCACCAACAATTCACCACCAAGGAAAATTAATCGCATTAATATTTGGCGGTTAAGTTTTAGTGGCGTGAATTGCTGGCGGCGAATTTTACTTGGGGTGAATTTGTCATGGCAATGAATTTTCCCGCGGTGAATTTTCTATGGGTGAATTGTTGGTGTTGAATTTTCCTAGAGCCAATCATTATATTACAATTATTAGTTATTTCTTAAAAAATCAAAAAATCAAAGAGAATGCTTCCACAACATTGACTTCTTCACATGATAAAAAAACGGAGGGGTGCGGCTTGGGCGTGAAACGGGGTTTTTGAATTCTGGAGAAACCTGCGAGAGTGAGGATGCAGATCCAGATGAAGACAAAGCTTTGGGGTTTGTTGTTGGCTGGCCAACCCCTCTGGTGCGTTGCGAGACTGAGTGGTTGGGCTTCGTGGTTAGAGATGGATTGAGTTTGGAGTTGTTTGTGGCTCACTGTTTTGTTGAGGATAGACGTGGGCATGGTGTAGGCTATGTGACATTTGTCGAAGAGATTGGGTTCCCTTCGTTGGGTTTCCTTTGTGTTTTGGCTGTGGACGGCCCTCTTGTGAGTGTTGTTTCTCTGCTTCTTCTTCCTTCGTGTGTTGTTTCCCCTATCTTTGGTGGCTCTCCCCCTCTGGTGCGGCTGGGGTTGTGGTGGTTGGGCTACGTGCTTTGGGATGCTCCTTGTTGGGTGGCATCGGTGGTTCGTTGGCCTATTGGTTATTTGCAGTGCCCTGTTTCCTTTCGTGTTGATGATAGCAATGTGTCTTATGTTGTGGTGGGGGTCAATGTTTTGTTGCAGTGGGTTTCTCTCCTTCTCTACTGTGGGCCTTTGGCTTATTATGTTGAAAGTAAGGTGTTGGGTGTGGTGACGAGGGATGATATTCTCATCCTCTTTTTCTGGAAGTCCGGGGGAGTTATTTGTCTCCTCTCATGTCATGTTCTTCTCCCTCCTTATTGGCGGTCTACTGAGGAGTCTGCGGTGAAGGTGGTGCGATGTGGGATTTGTTTCTTACACTGGAGGCTGGGTTATGACGTTGTCCTTGCCTTCCTTTGGTTGGTGTGTTGTGACTGTTTCCAGTATACTAATTGTGTTGTTGGCTTGGCTTCTGGTTCTAGGTCTTCTTGTGCAACTTTGATGATGTTGTGGTTTGTGCTCGGTGAAGGTGAAGGTGGTGTTTTGGACCTCTTGTACCCTCCTATGTGTGGGTCCCCTGCTGGTGGTATGGCTCAGTTTGATGGCCCTCTATCTGTTGAGAGGTGTGGTTGGGGCAGGGTGTTTCTGAGTGTGTGCTTTGCCAGGTGTATGAGAGCTTTAGGGCTCCCATGGTTGACCTCTAGTTCTTCCCCTTTCATAGGGACTGGTGGGGACTTGTGGTATCCTAAGGATATGCTCTGGTTAATGCCTGTTGGTCTCACCTTGGTGGTTGCTTTAGGCTTTATCTGTTTGGCCCAGATGGGTGGGATTTTTAAGTTGTTGGAGGGGGTGCCTTCTCTACTGCCTGGGTTGCCAACGGATGTGATGGCCTTCCTTTCTTCTGTCACTGCTCTCTGCCATGTTCCTTAGCTAGCTTCATTAGAGGTGAAGTCTTCTTCTATTGAGGGGGAGCCCTCTCCTTTTGAGGTGGAGATGGTTGTTGTTGAGATGGTGGAGAGTTTTTTCCCTTCTTATGAGTTCCTATCTAGGTGGAACCTGTTTGAGTGGATGAGTGGTGGTCTTGGTCTAGTTGGTTTTCATCTTGTGTGATCCTATAGAGGGGAGCCATCTCCTCATGAGGTGGAGTTTGGGTTGGTTTTCTAGGTTGGTTGGTGTTGCATGTTGGTTGTTGCTTCTCTTATTTCAGCTTTGTTTTTTTTCTTTGGCTTGCTATCTTTTTATGGTTAGGAGACTAGTGTGGGGTGGGTCTGCTTTGGTTCGACTGTTGTTGTGCATGGGTTGGTGCATTTTGAAGATCATTTCTTTGCTGCTATGGGTGATTCCTTCCTCTCCTTTTGTGGGAATCTGGTTGGCTAAGTTTTGAGCGGTAGTTCTGCTGCAGTCCAGCTACTGCAGGTGGCTTGTGGCTTGGTTAGTTTCTGGAAAAACCTTAGGGTTGAATGTGTTGTTAGTTGCTTAGGATTGTTGCTTGCCCAAAGTTTCAGTTGCTCCTGGTTCTAGTGCTAGGTTTGGGTTGTTTTGTCTATCTTTGTCTTGGGACTTCTGTTGGTTTGGAGTGTCCTTCCTTACCTAGTTATCTGGTGACCAGGTGTTGTTGGTGTTTTTGTTGTGTGCTGCAGTGGTTTCGTTGGTGTTGGGTTTCTGTTTAGTTGACGTTTTCTTAGCTCTGTAAAAGGTTCTTGGTCCTTTCAAAACCATGCTTGTCCTTTTTGGCCCTTGTGGCTCGTTGTGTAAAGGGTACAACACCCTGTAAATGCTACTTATCTTATCAAAAACATTGACTTCTTCACCTACATTTTTAAAACAAATTCATATTAGTAATTCTATTATACAAAGCAAGTCATTCATAGTTCATTTAAGTCTTAAGAAATAATCAAAATATTAAAAAAAAATTAAGATATTGCATACAAAAAAATTCATTAATTATATTAAAGTTAAAATAATGCTAGTAATTGGATTATTAAAACAATCAAATGTAGGTCATTTGGCCCATTTAAATGAGCTTTCACATGAAACCCACTTTGTAAACTTGTCAATAAATAATAATTATATTGAAGTTATTTTTAAAGGAATTGGATAGAAAAATCAAAGAGAGTGCCCCCACAAGTGAGTGAATTCTTCACCAACTTTATCTTTATCAAAGCTAAAATAACACTAGCAATTAGACCTATAGTTTAAATGGGTAGCCAATAATTTTGTGATTATAAGATTTTTTGTTGTTTTGTTATTTCTAAGCATATTTGTCAAATCTTGTTTGAACAAAATTATCAAACTCTTCCCCTTCAATAGAAGCTTAGTCATCGAAGACACCACATATCAAGGTAACAAAAAATTACATAGGTAGCGCTGGGTGAATGGGAGACATAAGGCTCCATGTAATTATAAAACTTCCTCATTCATTCTATGAAGTGTTCATCTTTGTTATTCTTAATTCCTATTATGTTATAATGTATGTTGAACAATGTCTTTTCCCACTAAGGAAATAATATTATAGAGGAGAGAATCATGCCACCATCCCATAAGAGATAAAATTACATACATGCACTTACCAAGCTTCTTCCATGATTGTTAATAATCCCTTTTGCACAAATTCAAAAAGATGAACCTTACCAAAATATTTTTATTTTGAAGTAGATCTTATCAAAACAAGAGCTGCAGAGCTGCGAAGTTCCTGCCAAAATGTTCAAGAATAGTCTTGTTTTAATTTATTGTGTCTACTAAGTTTTAGCAACAATGTCAAGATAATATAATAAGTTTATAATAATCTTCAAATTTGTCAAATTTTCACCTCTAAAACCTTGAAAAAAAAAATTGTTCTTAACATTATGATGCAAGCTTGAGACATCTTTCCTAATTAACTTCTAATTAAGTACCAGCACAATATCATTACCTTGTTTTCTTAAGAATAAAGTCAATTTTTGTCAAAGCAATATGAAGATTCTTCAATTCAATTGATATTTTCTAGAAACACCTGTATCATTGCCTTGTTTGCTTAAGAATAAAGTTATTTTTTGCCAAAGCAATATGAAGGTTCTTCAATTCAACTAAGATTTTCTAGAAACACCTATATGTTTTATAAGATCTAACTTTTAATGATTATAGTTGTGCACATTAACATGACATTGAACCGGAATGTGATATGTCATGTAGAAGGAAGCAGGGGTGTGGATTTTTTATTTGTTGTGTATGCTATGTTTTAGCATCAATGTTGATAGAACTAAAAATTAATGTTCTGGTCTATCGAGACCAATCCCTTTATCAAAAAATGAACCACTAACACAAAATATCTAGGCTAAATAAATAAACAATCAATTGTACAATGGGTATATAGTGAATCTTTTGATAAGTTTAAAATTGTTTGGGAAGAGTATATTATTTGAAGTAAAAAATAGTAGAATGCGATTTTTTTTATATATATAATTGAATATATTTTTCTTTTGTAATAATATTGAACAAATAAATCATCTTGAAAATATAATAATGTACATGCAACATGAACATAATATTGTAGATATTAATGTCCATTTTTTAAACAAAATCATAATTTAAAAAATATTTTGCAACACTATTTCTACTATTCGTACTCTTCAATTGCATTGCACCCTTGCTCTGCCCTTGTCTTCATTTCTTAGACTTAGCAATGAATTTGAGTTGTTTATATCTACTTCTGATGCTTCAATTCTAGCACATCATCATTAAAAGACAATGCAAACTGGTTTTCTTCTTGATTCCAAAATCCTAAACCAGGTTTTTTATAACCAACAAAAAAAACTATTAGCACTTTGAGTTTGCTCAAGAACTATGGGATATAACTCTACCATCAACATAGTCATGCTAAAGTTGTACTAGAACAAATGACCTCCAATGAAATGATATTGTTGTGTCATATAATAATAGGCATAATACAAACATGAGTACCCTAGAGAGCTCAACACATACTATATTGAATCTATTCATTAGTGAAACCACGCAAATCTTAGTAACCTCAAAAATAATTTTGAATTTCATTAATCAGTTCACTCTCAAATATCTTAACATGTATTCCAGTTATCCATACACAAAGAAACCCTTAAAATTTTAAATATCAACCATAATCCAAAAAATCTTGAGCCCTAATCTAACAACTATTGAGCTAAAAGGCTCCAAAATAACTCATAAAGCATTAAATTCTAAAACTTGTAAATATTCATTGAAGGAAGCCCTCAAAACCCTGAATATTATCCATAAGAAGAGATTCCTAAACCTCATTTCTTGGTAAATATTATTCAACTAAACTCCTGCAATTAACTATACAAATACTTAAACCTCTTCCTACAAATACTTAAACCTCTTCCAAAAACATAATGAACTCTGCAACTTTTGGTTGTCAACTAAAGAGAAGGGAAGAATATACATCAATTCCCACACGTGATCAATATCATTTGTGGGACTCAAGAGTACATTTTGATACATCATAGGGCTAAGGAAAAGAGAACCATAGCTGAAATTTGGATGGTTATGATGAATCCAGTGTTCGAAAATGTATAAACTACGACATTCATTTCCCAAAAGAATATGAAGAAGCCCTGCAATCCATTTTGTATGAAAGATTCAAATAAATATGTTGTACACCCAGGCTAGAACAACATTCTCGTCTTATGTTGCTCAAAAGGAAGACGAATTTCTCTTGCCAATCCAATAGCTTCCAATATCTATATAACATAAAAGGTTATATCATGTTGCCACCATTCAAGATCATGTTGAGAAAAAAACTCGTAGGTGTTAGGAAACCTTTAAGTAAATGAAGCAATATCCCATTTACCAAGATCGGCCAACATCACTAATGCAACCATTTCACCGATTTCTAGTAAGGAAAGAGGTGATTAAACACATTCACTATAAAATGTTTTTAAAAAAATCAGAAAACCCTAAACTTTAAAAAATATTGAAGAAACAATACAAACAAGAGATTGAGATGTTCATAATTTTTAGGTGTCAACTGCTAGGATTGTAGAAATGATAGAAAGATAAAACTAGAGAAAAGACTAGTTAAAACAATAGGTTAATGCTTTAACCAATTATTTAAGATATCTTGTTGACCTTTCTACTCAACCCATTGGCCAAATTGAAGTAGATTTTGATCCTTTTTCTGTTTAAAGTGGAAAAGAAATTATTGATAAGATTCATGTTTACAAGTGTTATGGGAAGGTCACAAAATATTGGACGTTGAGGATATGTTGGTAAGGGGAACAAAGGTTGTCACAAACATGAAGAAAATATGTGAGGATATTAAGTTATTGAAGAAAGAGATTGATAATGAAATTGTTGCCACCAAACATGAATCTATTTGGTTGAAGACTGACAGTGATCTCAAGGAAATAATCGGTCTGAGTTAAAATAAACTAATAGCTAAGAAGATTTTTCCAAACATTGAATATGAAAGATATTTTATGTGGAAGGAATATATTGAATGGAAACTCTTGTTTTTGAAACAAAACATATTCGAGCAAAGAAAATTGCTCAAGGAATGTAATCAGATGAAGATTGGCATTCAAGGATATTTCAAGCATAGGAATTAGCCTTCAAAGAGAAGATGATTCTCAAGATGAGAATGTAGAAACATGAAAGAGAAAGTTCAAGGAATTGATTGAGAACCTTTTCAAAAAACAATCTTTTAATGTGGGGTTGTCACATCCTTGGGATGGTGAGTTATTTTATTTTGGCTTCTATGCTTTCACAACCATCATCAAGACCTGACATGGTTTCCACAACTAAGTCCAGAGTCGACAAATTTTGATACTTTGGTTCCACCATGAGCTCTCATAAAATTTTGGAAAGATCGAAGGCATTGAAGTTTAATTTTGGAACTTTCTAGAGGTTTTGAAACCTCTGTCGAAATTCAATAAGGTTTCCACAACCTTGAGAAAAGTTATCAAAAATTTATTCAAAAATAATTATAAGTTCTCATTTGAAGCTTACATTCTGAATTTGGAAGAATATCGGGTAGATTGTGCAAACGAATATGAAGTAAGGAGAAGAGGATGGATGAGGTTGTCACTAAGGTAGATTGTAACTTTCAGATTAAATTGTGATATCCAGGGTATCAAAGATGATGACTCTAATCTAGTTGATCGCATCTTCATAGACCACATACAAATCCAACCCATCCTACCAATATATTGGATTTTTAAGGAAATGTAAACCATTGAGGCTAAGATGGAAATAGTACTTAGGTGAATAAAGGAATGGGTAATGAAAAATAAGGCTAAAATGAAAAATCCCGCCCCTCGAAAAGCTAAGGAAGCTACAAAGAAATCATAGATTAGTTAGAGGAGTTCTTCATCACTTCAAAAAATAGCATCCACAGCACAGTAGACCACCTCTGGAGGTAGTGGAGATGATGATGAGGACCCCTTGGGAAGTAGGAATTTGGAAAATGCTTGTGAGTTATCCGATACATCTCCTCTCAAAAGGTCGCTTCAATTTTATTTTCCAAGAACTAGTAATGTCCCCACACCTTCATTTGTCTCATGGTTAGAACAATATTTAACCAAGAAAAAAAAGGTGGTTGACTTGAGTCTACCCAATAAGGATATTGTGTCTCAATTAATCCAAAGAATGCCACATGTCAAAAACCTAAAACCACATCCTGATTGTTGAATGATCCCTCCTAGCCCGAAATATGTATGTTGAGGTTGCTCATCTCTCCGCTCAAAAAGAGGCTAGTCAAATGATTGCAAGTGATTTCAGTATCACTAGGATTAATCTGGGACCCTCTACAAGAGATTGAGATGTCCAAAAATTTTAGGTGTCAACTACTAGGCTTGTAGAAATGATAGAAAAAGACAACTAGAGAAAAGACTAGTTAAAACAATAGATTAATGCTTTAACCAATTATTCAAGATATCTTGTTGACCTTTCTACTCAACCCATTGGCCAAATTGAAGTAGATTTTGATCCTTTCTCTGTTTAAAGTGGAAAAGAAATGATTGATAAGATTAATGTTTACAAGTATTATGGGAAGGTCACAAAATATTGGACCTTGTGGATATGTTGGTAAGGGGAACAAAGGTTGTCACAAACATGAAAAAAATATGTGAGGATATTGGTCGATTCCACAAAAGGATATAAAAGTCATGGAAAATCCTAACCTGGGAATTGGACATTCCAGCAGGCGACTAACATCTTCTCATGGTCGTTCATTTACATTGTCAAACCAGGGAATGTATACTTGAAATGGAGCGGCACTGTATGTGCACTAAGAACCAGTTTCAGTCACAATTTACCAGAAATAAATGCTTGGAAGGAATTCTACTTATGCTGCATGAATGTTATGTAAAGTCTTCTTAACTTAAGCATAACTTAATCAAAGCAGAAATCATGACAACTATTACTAAGAAACAAACTATGAACTGGCCTTATGCTGTAGGAACAAACACAAGGATGGATTCTCGATGTTGCAAGAACAATATAAGACTTCAGGAGTTTGCGCTGAAACCTTCAAGAATGAAATCTAACTTATAATCAATAGGAGATAAATAACTAACTATAGATACTCACTAAGTGGGCCCCCTTAGCAAGCATCAACCAGTTTATGCAAGAATTGAACTCAAAACTTCATCAGCTTTTATTCATAAACTTGGAATCATATACATTGATTGTTTTGCTTGTAAGAAAACTAACACAAAACATTGTTTCTCATTATAATACTAACTTTAACACACTCTGTTGCTCACTCACGCAGGAGGAACACTTATTTATGTTAGAAGAGCAACTAACTAGCTAACTCTAACAGAGAAAGGCGTGGACATAAATGCATCTTGAAACTGAGGAATAGACTTCTCATAAATGAAGGAATATCTGTTCAACATGATTCAGAGAGAATTTAGTATTCCACTCTTCCTAGATTAATGATCATTTAGATTTCCTCCCAACGACCTAGTCAGAGAGTCTTTGCTGGAACAACTTCCTCGATGTCGTGCTGGAAATGGACTTTACTGCAGGGCCGAGATTTGTTGCGCTTTGACTCATTCATGCTTCCTTCAACAACCTGTTATGCACATGGCGACAGAAGAAAAAGAAAGCACGCATGGAAAATAACACGATACACATTTATTAATCACATATTAAATCCATTTCATTATCCAAAAACCACATGCATTATATCAGTCATTCAGGAGGTCAAACAGGGCAATTAATACAGACACATAGAGATGTTAAGCTGCAAGAATATAGGAATTTGCTACTACAGGATACTACCCGTTTTTAGATAAAAATCCTTTAATCAAAGAGTTAAAACAACCATTAGCAATAAGAGTAAGGGTATTAAAAATATATCATAATATTCAAATTATGAGCATATTTCGAGCTCATCATTTTCCCCCTACTTATCCTAATGATGGTCCTCTAGCATTAAGCTTTCAAGTGGTTTCTCTAAAATCAGTAGGAGTAGTATGGCCCTATAATGAAGTTCCAAATTTGTAGTAGAAACCTCTAAAACTTTGCCATCTCTCATACCTGCAGGTTTTTGCATCTTCATTAACATCTGTAGCCCAATAAGGGTAAAGTGGCCACATCAAAACTGGAGGTCGAAATGTTAATGGTAACCATAACTCAAACCTTCTCTAGAGACCAAGCTGCATATACTTCTTTGTCCTTTTGATGGCTGCTTTAAAGTTCAGAGGGCTATGAAGCTCAGATTTCCTCAGACCAATAGTTAGTTTTTCCCATCTTGTTTCAATTCTGAAAGATGAAAGCTTCCAAAACAAATATGTTTGGTCTTTGAACTCATCATACACCTGCTTCCTGATATCAAATATTTTCATTCTTTCTGTCTGATCATTGAATCAATACACAACAGTAAGCCAAGTTCTCAAAATTATGTGGGGAGTTAAGCTTTTAGGTCGCAGTGAAATAGGTTCATTCCTTTCAGCCTCTTCATAAGCCTCTAATTGTCTTCCATAGTTAGTTTCATTGGCCGCCCAAGACATGAGTGACCTCAGATGAATGTCACCAATGTAGAGAAGCGGATTCCACTCTGTTTCAGAGGGAATTAGCAAACCGTGCAAATAAAACTCACATAAAGAATTTTTCAGCCAACTGGGTGCTACTTGATATGCATCATAAAATTCCTTAGCTGTGTGAATGACAGGGTCTAAATTTCTTGAAATTCTCATCAATTGGAACCAAAGAAATTGCTCTTTAAGGAACATAGCATATACCCTAGGTGGTGGTCTACATTCCATAATTTTACTAGTTATCTTCACCATTTCATCCATTTTCTCTTTCATTTCTTGAATTTCCTGTTTTTGTCTTTCAATTTCTTCTTTTCTTCTTCCCAAAGACTTTGTTGAATTTCAGTTCTAGCTAAATGGCGGAAACTCAAAGTTTGAAATGTAACAGGCCTCCATGTAGTCATAAGATATTCCAAATATTCAATTAACAATGTCCTTTTATAAACAACCAATGCTCGACAAGTTTCAGGGGGTAATGGGGTTTCATTGGACACTTCAGATTGTTCAAGTTGTTCTTCCTCTTGCTGCAGGATGGACTCCTATTGTTGCTCAGGAGGAGATTGTGTTTCTTCTGAAACTTGACTAACTGCTTCAGCCAAGTCATCAAGACTTGGCATCCCCCTTTCATTACCACTACCATGTTGTGCTTCCTCAACTTCCACTGTCTCAGTTTACACTTCCCCAGGAATAACAGATGGACTTTGTGGAACATTCTCAGATACATTATGAGAAACATCATGACTGAATTCTGCAGATTCCTTAGGAATTACTATAATTTCAGGTTGAACGGAGGTTGAGGTAACTTTACATTGTTTTCTTGATGAAACTCTTTTTGGAAATGTTTCTAAAGTAACAGCTACAGGAGACACTTTCGTGGCTTTCGTCTTTCTAACCTACCTAGAGGATTCAGACTCAGTAGGAGAAGATGATAGTGAAACTGCAGTGGCAACAGGTGTTACTGCAGGAGAAACTACTACAGGGGAAGATGATGCAGGAAAGAGTGGAGTAGAACGTTTTCGCTTTTGAACATGAGGGTCAGATTATGGGGTTTGTTCTGCCCTAGATGACTCTCCTACCTTCGTTTTCCCTTTTTCTTTTCTACCAGCAAACCTGGTTTGTACTTGGGTAGAGGGCTCTGGTGTGGAGGCTACAGGACTAAGTGTTGCAGGAGTAAATGATTCTTGCTCTGCTTCCCTACTTGTAGATTCTACTCTCTTTTTATTTTTCTTGTGTTGTGCAGGGAGTGTTCTAGGAGGCTCTGGAGGTTGCAGACCCTTCTGGGCAACAAATTCTTGCCAAGAAAGGGGTGATACATCCCTCAGGGAACGCTTGATCAAGAATTTAATGAGGGCATGATGGGCGATAGAGTTGTCCCTACCCCTCTGGGTGTCATGGGCACAATGTTTCAAAAGGATTAACAAAAAAATTGGAACATTAACAGCTAAACTATGCCTCATATGACTCAATAGTTTAAAATGATAGGAATGCAAATAGGAAAAACGTCCCTCACAAGTCAAGTACCTGATTATGAAGGTGGCATATTCCGAGTATGGAGGAGGCAGTGACAACTTTTTGCATCCTTGTTTGGAAACCACCAAGGGTCCATCTGTTAGTATTGTGAATTCTTCCCTAGCAGAGACAGCATCTCTCCCTGAAGAAAAATTTTCTCCAACTGTCGGAAGCCTAGTTACTTCTGCAATCCGCTCTTCTGTAATGGCTACTGTCAAACCCCACACTGTAGTTTCTCCCTCTGAAAGAGTTCTCAAAAACTCACCTGCAGCTTCCTCATTAAAGGAATCTATCCTCATAAAATAATTCAGCTAGCCGTAATTGTTGAATGCCTGAACTGCTTGAAGATTTTGCGTCAAGGGTTCATGAGTTGCAGGCTCATGTCTTACTAACTGGCCACCCATATTCACAAATTATCCCCGTTGAGATTCCTGAAACCCAAACTTCTTCTGCAAAGTTGAACAACTTCTTCTACCCTGCTTCTTTCTGCCTAGTTGTCACTTTTCTTTACTTTTCCAAAAATGACACAAAGGATAATTGCATGAAATGATTGTTAAAAACTACTCAAATCAAGCAGTTAATTGTTGTTTAGGATGAAAGCACGCAGTCGTACTTGGTAAGTACAAGAAAATAAAAATGTCTTAACAATTGTGACAGTGGCATAAAAAAAAGTTGAAATGGATTATCCCTGCCCCTACTAAAAATTTGGCATGTGTCCACACATGTGTGAAAGGATAGGTGAAGAACAGGCAATAATGACTGATATGTACATAGCAATTAATGAATAAATGAAATAAATAAACGATGTGACAATAAAAGATATCGCGTACCTTATAATAAGTTCTCGTACATGCTGGGAAAGATCATAGCTCAGCATGAAATGACGGCTAGAATTGAAACCATAAATGAGGGCGGTACGGTAGGATGGATGACATGGATGGGTGACGTGGAAGAAGAGGAAATGAATGGTGGTGATGGATGAAAAATGGAGAAAGTGGATTCCTTAAAAAGGAAACATTTATTATGGGCATGCAACATAGAATTTTAAAGAGATGTTGCAGGAGAAAGGCTGAAGCCTTTTGCTACAGGAAGATCAATGGCCGCATCTGAAACAAACTGCTTCATAAATTCTTCTTTGGACGTTGGCTTATGATACAACCTAAGACGGTGTCCATTAACCAATAGCTTGAATTGGACAGGATCTATTGTAGCTAACTGAATTGAACCATTATCAAACACATTTTCTATTTCATAAGGACCAAACCATCTTATGGTGAGTTTACCTTGATTTTCCTTATACCTGGAGTCATAGAGCAGCGCCCAATCACCAACAGAGAATTACTTAGTTTTGATATGGTGATCATGCCATTTTTTTTTTTGCTGCTAGATAGCTTCAGTATGTTGCAGGGCAGCTTTCCTTATCTCATCCAATGCATTCAACTGTAGGAGGCATTCCTTTTGGGCTTCTGAAATATCAATGTTAAGCTGAAGAGCAGTCCTTAAGGTCTTATGCTCAAACTCTATTGGCAACATGACAGTTTTTCCATAGAGTAACTCAAAAGGAGTGAACCCTGTAGTTGTTTTCCATGTTGTCCTATAGGCCCAGACTGCTTCAAGAAGGCGACTTCTCCAATCCTTCTTGTGTAATTGTACTTTTTTAGTAAGGATTGCCTCAATTTCTCTATTGGTAACCTCTACCTGACCATTGGCTTGAGAGTGATAGGGGCTAGACTTTCTGTGCCTGATCTTGTAATCATTCATCAATGTAGTGATTAAGTTTGATGTAAACTGAGCTCCTTAATCAGTAACAAGTTCCCTTGGGACTCCAAACCGAGTAAAAATTTTCTCATACAGGAACTTAGTAACTTTATTGTCACGAGCATGTGTCATTGCTTTCACTTCCACCCACTTGGTTACATAATCAGTGCAAACCAAAATGTATGATTTCCCATTGGATGGAGGATCAATAGGCCCAACAAAATCCATGCCCCACTTGTCAAAGGGACTGACTACCACTTGAGGATACAGGGGCATTTCATCAGACTTTGTTGGTCTCCCCATGCATTGACATTTGTCACATTTTCCGGTGTGGGCTACAACATCTTTGTGTAGTGTGGGCCAATAGTATCCTATAGCAAGCACTTTCATAAATGTTCTCTTGGCTACAAAGTGCCCACCACATGGCTCATCATGATAGGCATGCAAAATTTCATAGGTCTCATCTTCCCTAACACAACTTCTCATGACTTGGTCAGCTCTTGTGTAAAATAAACAGTCTGCAATCCATGAAAAGTTAAAACTTTTCTCTACCAACAATTTCCTTTCCTTTGGTGAGAAGTGGGCTGGGATCTTGTTGGCTGCTAAATAATTTGCAATATCTGCATACCATGGAGTTTGAGCAGCAATAGAAAATAGATGTTCATTGGGAAAGCTATCATCAATTACCTCAGGGGTGGCAGGTGTAGTTGTTTGAAGTCTTGACAAGAAATTAGCCACCACATTAGCCCGACCTGGCTTATCAATAACTGTGATATCAAATTCCTACAACAATAGGAGCCATCTTGCTAATCTGCCATATATGGCAGGCTTATTCATGAGGTACCTTATTGTTGCATGATCTATATAGACAAATATTTGGTAACCAGTGACATAATGTCGAAACTTGTTCAGGGCATACACAACTGCTAGCAATTCTTTCTATGTGATAGTATAGTTTAATTCAGGGCTTTGAAGATTTTTGCTAATGAAATATATGGCATGCTCTATGGAATTCTCTTTCTGTCCTAAAACTTCCCCTATGGCATAATCAGAAGCATCTGTGTGTATATGAAAGGGCAGACTCCACTTCGGTCCTTGAAGAACAGGTGCGTGAGTAAGTAAGTTTTTAAGTTGCAGGAAATATTTGTCACAGGCCTCAGTCCAGTTAAATTCAGAATCCTTAGTTAATAAGGCATATAATGGACTGGCTATTTTGCTAAAATCTTTGATAAATCTTCTATAATATCCAGCATGTCTTAGGAAGCTTCTAACATCCTTTTGTTTCATAGGTGTTTGCAAAGTTAGAATGACTTCTATTTTTGCAGGATCAACTTGAATTCTTGCTTGAGAGATATGATGGCCTAAAACAATTCCCTCTTGCATCATCATAAAGCGCTTCTCACTATTCAAAGACAAATTTTGCTCCTTACATCTTTTCAACATTTTCTCCAAATTTGTTAATGCTTCTTCATAAGTAACTCCATAAGTGGTGAAGTCGTCCATGTAGATTTCCATATAATCATGAGAAATGTCAGCAAAAATACTGATCACTGCCCTTTGAAATGTTGCAGGTGCATTACACAGGCCAAAAGGTAAGACAGAGTAGGAAGAAGTGCCCCATGGATTGGTAAAAGTTGTTTTGTCTTGATCCTCAGGAGTAATTCTAATTTGATTATACCCACTATATCCATCCAAAAAGGAGAAATACTTTTTACCAGACAATGAGTCTAGCACTTGGTCAACAAATGGCAGTGGAAAGTGATCATTTTTAGTTGCTATGTTTAGCTCCCTATAGTCTACACAAACTCTCCATTTTCCACCTTTTTTAGGAACAATCACCAATGGAAATACCCATTGACTGTCTGAAATGGGGTAGATAAAACCAGCATCAAGCAATTTTTGGAGCTCATTTTTAACTATTTCCCTGAGTGCTGGGTTTATCCTTCTTTGAGGCTACCTAACAGGTGAACAATCTTCCTTAATGTAGATCCTATGAGTATAAAGTTGAGGATCTATTCCCTTCATATCCCCATAGTCCCATGCAAAAACTATGTGTTGATCTTCCAGCATTGTGATTAGAGCAGTTTGTTGAGATTGAGGCAGGTTATTATTTATGTTCAGACAGCGGCCTAGAGACACTTCTACTTGCTTGGTAAGATCATTCATGGAGGTTGCTAATAAAGGTGGTGCATGTATTTCATGTGGAAGAAAATTGTGATAAACTGCACGAAATTTAGGTGGCAGGCACTCAGGATTTAGTTGTTGCAGGAAACACTGCTGAAGACAACTATCTAGAACAGATGGGCTACTCAGATCATAGTTGGACTGCAAAATGTGTAAAAGCAGGCCATCCTCACTCTGAAGCTAGGAAAATGGATTAGTTTGCAGCATCATTAACTGAGCCAATGAATTGACTTCTTCAGTTTCCTCTCCTAAATCTGGCCAAATTGGTTGAGATAAGTCTGGCTGAGGCTGGATAGGTGGGTATAAAGCCAATTTATTTCTTGACTGACCATCAGAAATTGTCATGTCTCCTGAACGGCATCCTATAAAATCATCAGTTGTTGCTAACTATGGCCTACCTAGGATGATAGGATATCCTCCCAAATTTTTCTTAGTGGACAATATAGTGAAATCTGCTAGGTATTCCCAAGACTCAAGGATGACAATGACATCTTCTACCACTCCATCAGGTGTTATTGTGGAACTATCAGCAAGCTGCAAGATGATAAGTGTAGACCGAATGGTTAGGATATTCAAATACTTCATAGTATTCTTGGTCATTACATTGATGGTTGTACCAAGGTCAATCAAAACATTCTTTACTATATGGCCATTAATATTTATTTTTACCACAGGACTCCCAGGGTCGGTATATTTTGGAATGACTACCTTCCCTAACATAATATCTGCCAACTGTCCTAGAACATGGATAGTTTGGGGATCCTTTTTCTTTCTTCCTGGTTTCTTTAAACATGCCTCCTTAATGGCTTTTTCATAAATTGGGACATCTTTAATAGCTTGAAAAAGGGGAATTTGAATGTGTACATTCTTTAGCTGATCCAAAATATCAAAGGTAGACTTTTCCATAGACTTGGATTAGTAATTTGCAATCTCTGAGGAAAAGGCGGTTTGGCCTGATGTTGCAGGACAGGCTGCTTAGAGACAGTATCTGATATAGGTATATGTTCTGCAGGATCAATAGGTTGTTCAGAGGCAGAGTCTGGAATCTTTGTAATTACAGGCGGCTGTGGAGTAGGGAGAGTGGTTCCAGACCTGAGATGGATATCATTAATATTCAAGGCATAAGCTAGATATTGATTGGCTTCTGCAAAATACATAGGTTGTTGTTGCTGCTGCTTGTTATTAGGATTTGGCAATTGTTGAGCAGTTATAGGTGTTTGTTTTGGAGGGTCAGTATTTGTTGCAGGTGTTGCAGGAGGTGGCATGAGGGCCGCAGGTTGTGGTTGCTGCAGATGTAGGGATCTAGGGGATTGGTTCTGCCATTGCTGAGAACCTCTCCATTAAGGATTTTGCTGCCAATTACCTTGGGGTGGAGTCCATTGTCCTTGTGGTTTCTGCCAACCTCCTTGAGGAGATTTCCATTAAGGACTCTGATAGTTAGGCCAGTGTGGTTGAGAAGTATTCCAAGGTGGTGATGGGCCATATGTAGGTTGTCATTGGTTATTGTAATTAGAATAAAGATTACCAAAAGTCAAAGGGTCTTGAGGCATACCTTGTCTTTGAGCCCATGGTCGCCTTTGTGCAACGAAGAATACTTGGTCATCATCACCCTCTACTATTTTAAAATTAGTAGATAATTGCTTAGCCTCCAGGTTAGCCACCATCTTACATTTGCAGTCACGTTTCTTCTGTCTGCAATGTGGACATAACTCAACCAAGATTGCTTCAACTTCCTCATGTTTCTTCTGAGCTTGCATAGTATCCAACTGTGTAGCCATGTTGTTTATGATATCCGCTTGAAATTAGACAGCAAATGTGTGATCTCCATCTGTGAAACTCCATTAGTAGAAGATTTTTCCATTGTGGCTCGATGACCTTTACCCTTCTTAACAATTGTTCGAGAGTAGTTGCGACATATTTTCTTGATATCATCCCAAGGCACTTGGGTTATATCTCCTCCTCCCATTAGATCTAGGGCATCTATACAGGTGTCATTGATTCCCCTTAGAAAAAGTAGTTTCTGAGATTCTTCATTGAGAGTATGGTCTGAATTCTTTTTTAGGGAAAACAAGAATCTTGAGATATAGTCTTCTAGGCTTTCATCCTCCTTTTGTTGAATTCTGAATATATCATCACCCTTACTACCACTCTTACAATATTCCTTGTATTTCTCAAGAAATTTTTTTTGCATAGTTGTCCAACTATCAACAACACCCCTTCCCAAACTCATAAACCATCTAAGAGCTCCCTCCTTCAAAGTAGCAGGAAACAACTTCAGCTTGTGAGCATCTGAAGTGTAATCATAGCTGCGACAGAGGATGTCAAACTCAAACAAGAAAATGTTTGGGTCCTCTATAACTATTCCATAGAACTTGGGAAGTAATGAAAAAGGAATATTTTTAAGGTTATCATTATCTTACTGAGCAATGATGGGGAATTCAAAAGCAGGAGGTTGATTAGGTGGATTACGTGCCATATTTGCTTGATGGAGTATCAAAGCAAATGGATTTTCTTAAGGTTCTTCGTCAGCTGGGTCAAATGGCAATTCAGCAAGCAGGCTTTCAACAAATGGATTGATATCTTGGTCTCCTCCTTTCTCAAATAGATTATAAGCTGGTTCAGAATTGTTATCAATGAATGGAAGGTTAGGGATGAATCTTCTCAGAGCGTCTCTTCTTCTATGCATGCAATATAATTAACCATAAATTGAAGGAATTTGAAAAATTTTTAATAAACACACTAAACTACTGCTAACAATGACTATGACAGGTTCTTAGCTTGACACCATCCCCAGAAACGGTGCCAAAAATGGTCGATTCCATAAAAAGATATAAAAGTCATGGCAAATCCTAACCTGGGAATTGTACATTCCAATAGGCGACTAACATCTTCTTATGGTCATTCATTTACATTGTCAAACTAGGGAATGTATACTTGAAATGGAGCGGCACTGTATGTGCACTAAGAACCAGTTTCAATCACAATTTACCAGAAATAAATGCTTGGAAGGAATTCTACTTATGCTGCAGGAATGTAATGTAAAGTCTTCTTAACTTAAGCATGACTTAATCAAAGCATAAATCATGACAACTATTACTAAAAAACAAACTATGAATTGGCCTTATGGCGTAGGAACAAACACAGGGATGGATTCCCGATGCTGTAGGAACAATATAAGACTGAGTTTGCGCTGAAACCTTCAAGAATGAAATCTAACTTATAATCAACAAGAGATAAATAACTAACTACAGATACTCACTAAGTGGGCCCCCTTAGCAAGCATCAACCAGTTTATGCAAGAATTGAACTCAAAACTTCATCAACTTTTATTCATAAACTTGGAATCATATACATTGATTGTTCTGCTTGTAAGAAAACTAACACAAAACACTGTTTCTCATTATAATACTAACTTTAACACACTTTGTTGCTCACTCACGTAGGAGGAACACTTATTTATATTAGAAAAGCAACTAACTACCTAACTCTAATAGAGAAAGACGTGGACATAAATGCATCCTGAAACCGAGGAACAAACTTCTCATAAATGAAGGCATATTTGTTCAACACGATTCAGAGAGAATTTAGTATTCCACTCTTCCTAAATTAATGATCATTCAGATTTCCTCCCAATGACCTGGTCAGAGAGTCTTTGCTGGAACAACTTCCTCGATGTTGTCCTGGAAATGGACTTTACTGCAGGGCCGAGATCTGTTGCGCTTTGACTCGTTCATGCTTCCTTCAACAACCTGTGATGCACATGGCAACAGAAGCAAAAGAAAGCACGTGTGGCAAATAACACGATACACATTCATTAATCACATATTAAATCTATTTCATTATCCAAAAACCACATGCATTATATCAGTCATTCAGGAGGTCAAACAGGGCAATTAATACAAACACATAGAGATGTTAAGCTGCAGGAATATAGGAATGTGTTACTACATGATACTACCCGTTTTTAGATAAAAAGCCTTTAATCAAAGAGTTAAAACAACCATCAGCAATAAGAGTAAGGGTATTAAAAATACATCATAATATTCAAATTATGAGCATATTTCGAGCTCATCAGATATTAAGGTATTGAAGAAAGAGATTGATAATGAAATTGTTGCCACCAAACATGAAGAATCTATTTCATTGAAGACTTACAGTGATCTCAAGGAAATAATCAGTCCAAGTTCAAATAAACTAATAGCTAAGAATATTTTTCCAAACATTGAATATGAAAGATATTTTATGTGGAAGGAATGTATTGAATGGAAACTCTTGTTTTTGAAACAAAACATATTCAAGCAAAGAAAATTGCTCAAGGAATGTAATCAGATGAAGATTGGCATTCAAGGATCTTTTAAGCATAGGCATTAGCCTTTGAAGAGAAGATGATTCTCAAGATGAGAATGTAGAAACATGAAAGAGAAAATACAAGGAATTGATTGAGAACCTTTTCAACAAACAATCTTTTAATGTGGAGAGCATGAGAAGATTAAGTAATATTGACTTATCTTTATCTCAATTCCTTGGGCATGCAACGACATTCTATGGTAAGGTAGATTTGGTATGAGGAAATAAAGCTTTGTGGAAATTGAGAACTAAAAATGTAATTATACCTCAACATAGTGAGATACCTCTAGTGATAAAATATTTTTAAACATACAAAGCCAAAACTGCCACACAATCTACTCAATCATCACAAGAAAGGAATGTTGATAGTGCACCACCCAAGCCCAATATTGCCTCATTTTTTTATTAGTTTTTTTCTAAATAAATTAAGGTCTCGAGAAGTTTAAGCGGCTCTTAACTTCTTCTTTTCAGTTACTTTCAAGAAGCAGTTACTCTTGTAAATGTATATAAACTATGATGTTATCGAAAGAACTTATGAGAAATTTTTGAAAAAGGGAAATGGATAGAAAGTAATTCAAATAGGAAGAGGAGGTTGTATGTTTGTGATTTTACAGTTTTGGATAAATGAATGAAATGAAATCCATGTTATTATGCATTGTGATTGGTTTTGTTGGTTATTGTATTTTTGTGTGAATGTGAGGACCATTTCTAGTATCTAATCTTCTCAAGTTTAGAATTGTTTTTGGTTGATAAGTTTATTATTTTATGCTTTTTGGAATGCAATTAGTCTATGTTTTTATTGTTTTCTTACAAATTATATTTTGTTCAATAAAAGATTCATTGGTAGCATTTTATTGATTTGTGTTGCTCCTATTATTTTGACCTTTCTTGCTTTCTAGTTAGAAGCATACCCATGTTAAAGTTTTTTAAAACTCAGAAAAGAACACATTCTCTTATCAAATGAGGGAGTTGTGTACCTCATAAAATTTAGAGGTAAATTATTTATAGTCTCTTATCAAACGAGGGAGTTGTACCTCATAAAATTCAGAGGTAAATTATTCCATATAGAAATAATTTACCCAACTTGGTTAGTGAAATTTATATATAAGAACAATAGAGAAAAAAGTTGGAAAATTTCAAATAAACTAACACTATTTATATTTGACTTTTGTGGGATGTAATTTTTTTCGAAATATATATGTTAGTTGTATTTTAGTTTTTATTATTTTTATAGGTTTGGTGTGTTTTAGTTTTTATTAATTGTGTATATGACTCCTTAATAGCTTTTGTTCACACACTTAGGCTACTTTATAATAAAGAATTTAAAATGATTAAAACAAAAAGATAATAAACATGCATTTTTTTAAAGTTCTACTCATATATAATATCTAGGTCAGCTATCATATACAATAGCTATAGTTACACACACTTTTTTATTTTGTCAACAAGTGTTTGGTTTATTGACAAATATTTTGAGAAGTGTATTATAACAAAATTGGCTCTCACTTCACAACTGTGTATAAAACACCTATAGTCATTTACACATTAAATAATTAATATTTAATAATAAAAATTATAAGGACGTCATTTAATAATTAAGATGTGTATTAAGTGAAAAAATTGTCTAGCAAAAAAGAGATGAAATTAAATTTTTATAATTGTTTGCATATGTTGTATTATTTATTTTATTACCATATAACATTAAAAAATTGTTAAAAAATAAATAAAACTAATTCTTGAGTAAATGTAAATAGTGTTTGTCTTTTCTTTATCTATCAACTTATGAAACTATTTATTTATTTAGTAGTTTAGATAGCTGAAAATAATTCTTAGATAAAATTAAAATGTGTATATGTATGCATGTAATAAATAAAATAATTATGTCATAAAATAAAATAATTTGTGGAGATTAATATATCTAAATAGATTATTTAAGATATCTATAGTAGTATTATTAGTGTTCATGATTAACATATATTTCTTAAAATAAATTTATTTGAAAGATATGATATATATCTATATTGAAATATCTATCTTAATTGTGTGTCATAAATTATATAGATTCTTCCGAATTGATATATATTTAATATCTAAAATATCTATACTAATTTATTTATTATCTATCCACTCCATTATTTTTTATTGATTATCTAATGATAATCAAACTACTATATCATTAGAGATTTTTTTTTTTATATATTATTAAAAAAATACAACTTTGTATCAAATTTTAAAATAAAAAGATAGTTTATCACCATCTAATTAAAATAATCATAATATAAATTTATCTTTCATACCATTAAATTTATTCATTATTGAAATAATATAAAATTTAATATATTTTATAAATCGAAAAATGTTGAGCCATTGTAACTTTTCTTATACTTTGTAATGAAATGATAAATTATTTCTTGGAAATCGAGATGTTGAATTTTTTATCTAATAGCAATTGAGATCAGCCATATTTTGTATTTTTTATTATTAAAATAACCTTTTGCTCTTTTAACATTAAAAAGAAAAATTAGACAAAATATGTTTATTTTGTTTTCGATTAGTTAAAAGATATAATTAACAAGATTAATTTAATATATTAGATGTTAATTTAATTTAATATATAATATATATTAAATATATATTAAATTAATAAAAAAACAATATATTACATAATTTAAAATTAAAATATAAAATTATAATATTATTATCTAATATATTAAATTATATTTTAGATGGTACATATGTTACATATATATTGTATATATATTATAATATTATAATATGATCTTAAAATTATATATTAGATATTATATATGTTACATATGTATTATATATATAATATATAATATTATAATATGTTGTTAAATTAATAATATAATATATATTAAAAATATATTATTTATTTGAATTTTTTATTAGATTATTTTATATATTTGAATTTAAAAGAATGGAAAATATAACAAGTAAATAAATTTTAATATTTTTTTATTCAAAGGGTAAACGCTTTTGAACCGGAACTATGAACCCAAATACAACCATTCAACAATACCACCCCAACGAAGTTTGAACCTTGGTGGCAAGAACAACAATGTCACCTTTAAAAAATTTCCAAAAAATTAGTTGAATATTTTTTTGATTATGGTCATTGTGGTAGAAAAACTTGAAAAGTTGACATCAAAAGTTTATGCTCCCTGCAAATCTGCCCTTATCACTCAAAGTTTTGTAGCCAATAAAACTGAAGAAAAATAATTTTTGAAATTTGAAAAGTTAAAAATCTTGCATTTTACATTAAGAAAATTAAAATATAATGTATCAAAAAAATAATAATGAATTTTGATTGGCTGCAAATAAAACGTTTAATCACTAGTTATGAGCAGTGCCTATAGTTCCCTAGCAAGAACAAAAAAATATTTACAGTGGATTCATGGAAACTTTTGTGAAAGTGGCCAGCCCGCCAAACCCTACAAGAGCTTACTAAAGAAATTATTGAGCTCGAAAATATTTGAAAGGTCATCACCAAACCTAGAATGCCTAAAAGAGATGTCACCTCTTGTAATGTTGTGAACGTAGAGTATATGCACAAAATGAATTTGATTGAAAAGGCTTCAAAAACTCCAAGCCTAGGCCATGCAAGAATAGTGTAGAATAAGCAAGAATGAATATGTTTAAAACTTGGCTTTAGAAACTTTCAAACGAATGCACGGTTACAAAGAACGGTTATCTTCAAGTTAGTGTTGGAATATAGAAAGATAAATTAATATTGTTTCTATATTTCCACAATTTATAAATCATATTATAAACATGCAAAACAATTAATTTAATGTTTTGAATGTATACTCAATATTATTTAGTTTCAAACATTATAATAATATATATACCATCATTTAACACTTTTATTCCATCATAAAATAAACATTTATTTCAAATTGTTTTTCTTCTTAATTTAAAGAATTTCACAATTGCATTCTACTATACTTAATGTGAAATGCTAAGCTCTATCCATACAAATTTTAAATTAAAAAAAATCATCCACGTATCTATTACACACCAAGATGCAATTGATAGTTTATATTCACAACATCTTATTTGATTAATCTATAGATTAACCTAAGAAAAGTTATTTTCTTAAAGTAAAAGTAAACATAATGAATTATAATAAAGCCAAACATTTTAGTAAACCCCTATTTTATCCTTTTCAATATTCAATAGATTATAAGAAAAACATTTTATATTATTTATCTGCAATATTATTAATAAACAATTAATATTATCTAATTTTTTGATACAATAATTTTATTGTTGAAATAATTCTTCAATTTTAAAATTATTTGTTGAATAAATTACTTGAAACCACCCACATGCAATCCACTTCCATAGGACCCCACTACAAAGTGTCTTTAAGCTTAGTTTTCAGCTATTGTTGTCTCCATGCTGCTACAATACAACAGTTTAGGCTTTTCAATGTAGCTCTTCTTCTTCGTTACAACTCTTCTTCATTTTTATGTTGTTGACAGCGCATATTCAACATTTTCTTTGTAATTTGTAACATGTTTATGTTCTTATTCCAATAAAAAAAAAACCCATCAACCACCCACAATGCTTCTTTTATTGGGCCTTATGATCTTTTTAAGCTACCATCACATGCCAAACAAATAAGTCATATATAAGTGTATGGTAAGCAAAAGAAAAAAACAAATAATGTTTATTATATTAGTATTTTTACTATAAAGATTTTATTGATTAAATATAATGTGGAAATTATTTGATAGTTAATAAAGAATAAAATTAATTAAATATAATGTGGGAGGTTGGGTGGGCTCCCCCTCCCCCCTTTATTTCTTCTCTGCATGGGCTTGCTAGGAGGGCTAGTTGGGCATTAAGGTGGCAAAATGGAAAGGGCTAAGGGGACGTAGAAGGGTGTGACTCGGATGTTGGTCATGTGGCTTAGGTGACATTTATCTTCCCTGAGCTCGAGGATGTCATAGGCATCATTACCTAGAGGCCGTTTAATACAGATTAAACGCGGCACATTTGGATGGTTGTCATTAGTAAGGGTGGCAGTGGATTGGTACCTGGCAGTAATTGAGCTACAGTGTTTAAGTTGGTAGTTTATTATCTTTCCTTCATTCATTTGTGTTGCTTTTTCTGGTTCGTGGCAGTTTTAGTGGCGGACTCTATTTCTTCTGGTGGTGGTGCTCATGGCGAAGCACTCGCTTCATCATCGAGGTCTTTGTGGATGGAGTGGCGAAGTTTGGGGCGGACACACCAATCTCTCTGAAATCATCGGCAAGACAAGCCTCCTTCAGAGAAATCAAAGACCAACGGCTGAAGCGGATTCTCACAAACAAGGATTTGCTGGTCTTGGTGGCAACAAAAATGATCCTAGGAGCTCGTCATTTCACCAACAAGGAGTTCGGAAGAGACAACCTTCACATCTCCTCTCGGTTCTTGGCCTCTCTTCTGGATAACGGCGAGTCTAAGGCCGAGGCCAAACTATTGCTAGTAAAGATGTTTTGAAAGGACCTGGTGGGTGGTTTAGATGAGGTGTTGAGCTTTGTTGTGGAGGGCAGAGGTGTTCCAAGGCCGAGTGACTTCACAATTATTCGGGGCTCGGACGAGGCTGTGAAGCTATTTCCGTTCCTTCTTGACTTGAGCGGTCTGGCATTGAGCAAACATAAATTGGTGGCGGCGGTGGCTATCGAATTCTTGAAAAAATTCTTCAGTCTGTTAGCAGCAGGTGGTGTCGAGTGGGTAAAGGTCTTTGAAGATTTTGTTGCTTTAAACAACTTTTTGTGAGTGTCTTTCCTGTTGATGATGGTTATGGTAATTTTAGGGTTCCTTTCTCTGGTTCAATGACATTCTCAAGTTGCGGGGTTAGTAATTTTGGCCTCTTAATGGCCATTTTGTGAATTTTGGGTGCTTAGGATTTGTTTGTTCATAGTTGGGGCCAAACCTTTTTGGCCTTTCGAGTTGGTTGACGGCTTTGGTGGCAAGGTGGTGGGTTCTAGAAGGCTGGGTTTCCTATTTTGGTTGGTTCTAGTTGGTTGGGTTTCCTGTTTTGGCTTATCTCTGGGGTGGTTTTTTGGTACAGGTGGTTGGGTTGGGTTTTGCTGGTGCTTGATGGTGGAATCATTTCCTGCGTTTGCAGACGATTATACTCAGCTTCTTTAATATATAAATCAAAACTTGCGTATCAAAAAATATATATATATATATATAATAAAATATTAAATATATTATTTAGATTTGGCATCAATGAGTATGTTAAAATAGTTAAATTAGCATGATATTATATATCAATAATATGGATTTAAAGTAACGTAAAATGAATGAGGTTCAAAATGCAGGTTATGTATTTTTTCTATTATAAAATTGATAAACAATTAATAAACAATGTAATTCACTTTTAAATGTTTCATAATAATTAAACCTCTGATTTTTATGAAAAAAAATGAATTAGAAATAAATTAAGATTTTTTTTTAAAATTATATAAAAAAAAACCTTGAATTAATAAACAATGTAATTCACTTTTAAATGTTTCATAATCATTAAACATCTGATTTTTATGAAAAAAATAATGAATTAGAAATAAATTAAGATTTTTTAAAAAAGGGGTTGGGGCCCTAGCTCGGTTGGCTAAATCTTTCCTGTTGTAGATAATACAATTGACTTTTAATCTCACTCTAGAAAATATGATTTATGTGTATAATCAATTGATTATTTTCAATGAAAATGCTTTCATAATCTTTAGACTTTTCTAAATCAAAATGTTTTGTAATTCTTATTTCCTATAATCAAAATGTGTAGAAAAATAGTAATAATTAACATAATAAAAAATAATAGAACATAAAATATTGAATGAAACCAAATTGAGAAAATTTCATTTAAACACTTATTTGTTGAAAGAAAAACTTGGATATTTTTCAAAACCCTTGCTTATTGTAATTGTGAAATTTGCATACCCATACCAACTCTCATTTAGTTTTGAGTCAATTCTAATGAAATGAATTAATATAATTACATATTGATAAATGGTGCAATCTTGAGTAAAGTTGGGTTATTTTGTTGATGGCTTACCTATCCTCATTCTAGGGGGTTAATCTATGAGAGCTTAACCCTAAAAAATTGATAGCACCCTCAAAGAATTTTTCAATCCTACCTATTTTTTATGGTCAATGTAGAGTAGAGTTTTAGGTGACATAGCTACAAAAGTTCATAGTATATAGATTATACATGTCATGATGTTTAATAGTAATTTTATGTGCATAAAATTAATCTACCAAAATTTGAAAGTAATGTAATTCAATTTTTTTATTATACTTGCAATATAAATTTAAAAAATTATAATTTTTAATTAATTCAAAAATTATAATCAAAATAATAAAAAATTATTTAAAATTTATCAAAAATCATTAAATATATTTATTTATATTATTTTAAGATTATATTATCTATTCCAATTTTAACTAAATTAATTATTTTTTAATAGGAAATGGGTCATGGTCCACCCAATGATAGATGAGGGGCATATACAGCTTGTTCATCTCCTTTAAGGAAAATAAAATTATCCTTTATCCCATAGTTAGAGAATTTATTTATAATGTTATATTTTAGTCACTTTAAAAATTGAGATGAAGTATCTCTTTTATGACCTCATCAACTAGAGTTCATTAATTTAAGATTTTTTTAGTTAAAAATTTAATATTTTGTTAATTAATAATATGAAATTATTTATTATTGTACATATGATAGTAATAATTAAGATTTGAATTTATAATTATTCTATTTTTTATATAATTTTTTAAATTATTTATTTGAAATCATATTTTAAAAATAAGATTTATTTTATTTTAGAAAAGTTATAGATTAAATGTATTTATAAGAATATATAAATGTTTTGACATCTATTGGATATCTCTTTTTAAATAATATATCTACTTAAAATTGCAATTGTATTTTACCATAAAATATAATCATAAGATTACCAAATTTAAATTTTTGTGATAGTAATAATATGATTAATTTAAATTTTGGTGATAGTAATAATATTATTAATGGTGATTTGAATTTATAATTATTCTATTTGTTATATAATTTTTTAAATTATTTATTTGGTGATAGTAATAATATGATTAATGGTGATAAAAATGAAGTGTTTTTCAAAGTATATCAAATTATTTCATTTTATCATGATTCAATTGTATAATTTTTAAGTCAAAATCATTCACTCCTATTTCATGAATAAGAAAAAAAAATGTAAAAAACAAGTAAACTGATTTTGAAGAGTCAAAAAAAATTCTTAAAAATTAGTTAAATTTTTTTTTATTATAGTCTTTGTGGCAGAAAAACCTTAAAAAACCTGCGATAAAAATTTTATGCTCCATAAAAATCCACTCTTATGGCTCAAAACTTTATAGCCAATTATATTTTAGAAAATTCATTTCTGAATTATTATATTGTATCTATCCAACTCACTTATTCACAATGGACCAATGCCATTCCTAGCTCTAGGAAGATCTTAGCAATTTTACTCAACTTTATTAAAACTTGTATAACATCTTTAATTTTTTTAATAATAGTTAAATGTTTTCTAATAATGGATTAAAACCTTAATAGTATAATATTTATAATAAGAAGTTACATTCAACCATGGATTAAATTTATGTTAAAGGATTGAGTAAAAGATTTGATATTGCATTCCTGAATGGTTAAATTTTCAAAGAATTTTTATAGATTAAAATATTACATATTGTTATTTTCTTTATGTATTATTTTAGAGTGTATTTGCATTATTGACTATTGTATAGATTTATCAAAAAGAAAATCTCTATAAATAAATTTAGCCCGTCAATGTATTAGGATCCAACATTAAAAATATGATAATGGATTAAAACCTTAATAGTATAATTAATTTACAAGCCTTAATAGATTACATTAATATAGTATATCCATTAATATTATATAGAAGATGGTATCCAACATTTAACAATATTAGTTATACTAATGGTGTCATACTATAGTAAATTAATGGATTAGATATTTAATAGAATTATTGTAAAGTTATTATTTTTATTTATTTTTAAGGTTATTATTGTATAGATTTAGTATTTGATAGATGCTAATAATTTTAAATAAATGTTGGATATTTTATATAAATAACAATTTATGAGGTTAATTAATAGTTAGTTTTTGATTATTTTTTTTTGATTAAAAGTAAGGTAATGTTTCAAGGTATTTTAATGATTGTATAAAACCATCTTTTATGTCTATTAAAGGGTTGAGTAAAGGATTTGATATTACATTCTGAATGGTTAAATTTCCAAAGAATTTCTATAGATTAAAATATTACATATTGTTATTTATTTATCATATATTTTAAATTTAATATACTCTTCCATCTTCTTATTGATAATACCAAATCCTATAATAAATTTATAAATTTATTTTTAATTAAAATACTAAATCCTTATCATATTTTTAATGTTGGATCCTAATACAATGATGGTTAGATATAAATTTAATTAAAAATATTTATTTCAAATTCAAATTAAAAAATATTAAATTTATTTATAGCGAATTTTTTTGATAAATCTATATAATAGTCAATAATGCAAATACACTCTAAAATAATACATAAAGCAAATAACAATATGTAATATTTTAATTTATATTTTTTTTTTGGAAATTTAACCATTTAGGAATGCAATATCAAATTTTTTACTCAACCTTTTAATAGACACATAGAAGAATTATAAAAAATATTTAAAAAATCAATATTAATTTAATTTAATAGGATTAATAGTATGTTAATATCAATATGAGTAACCTAATTACAATTTCAAGTTAAAATGTTAATGGTAATATATGTGTCTATATAACATAATTAAAATAATACCATATTTATGAAGCAAATTTTAATTTTGATATTGTAAACCTTAATATAGTATTTGAATTAAATTAATGTTAAGATAGACATGTAGATATTTATTTTATTTATATAAAATATCCAACATTTATTTAAAATTATTAAAATCTATTAAATACAAAAAAATTACCTTTCTTGATTTTAATCAAGGTATTTTCTATGATAGTAATTTTAAAAACCTTAATATTTATTAGGGGATGTGTTTATTAACTATATTATCATATTAAATTTAACACTAATATTAATATGAGTATTTTCATCTTACAAATTAATTTGAATTATACTATATTAACTAAATTTATAAATAGGTTGTCATACTAATAATATTAACACTAAACTCTGACCGATCAATCTATTGTTGTAAAATGCTTTCTTATGATAAGGATTTAGTTTTAGAAATTTAAGAATTAAATCCTTATAATAGTATTTCAAAAGTATTTACTTGTGACACTATCTACTGCTGATGGTATTAATGTTTCAACCTTTTTGATTGTGTACAAGACGAATGCTACTGACAGATGATGTGACAATGTTGAAAAAACACATCATAACCCCAATGATGACTGAAACACACATTGACCAATTAGAGCTTAGTGTGTGATACTTAAGCCCAGCCCAAACAAAGATCTGGAAGGCAAAAGGTCCATGCTTTCCCGTCCCTCATGCAGGCATTCAATTGCTTTTGCTACATAACTTGTGCTCGAGGTTGAGTTTCTACCACTCAGGTAACTCAGGTCTGACATCATTCCCCCTCCTTCAGATGTATTCAACTTCCATTAATGTTAATCTTGCAATTTTTGAAGAAAGGTAACTGTAACTGGAGCTTTGTCAAAAAAAATCATGGGTTTTTTGTTCCCTGATTATTATTCTTGGATGATGTGAATTGAATAAGCAATTCAAGGTGATCAGTGGTATGTCATGTCTCTATCCACGAGTTTTTTTGTTAGGTATATTAGATTGAGTGTTGTTACCGCATTAAAATTTCCAATCCACGCATAATCCAGAAGAAATAGCATTGTAGGGTTTAAGTCAAACAAGAAGGCTATCAAGTTGTTGGGTGATTTATTTTTTCAACTCCAATTGATGAAAATATCAAGATCTATAGGATGAAACTATGGGGAAAAAATGATGTTCAAGCTAAGGAAAGTGTTTAATGCGGGCCATGTGAAGGTGAGTGAAGAGTCAGTTTTATTGACAGTTAAGGAATTTGCTAACTGCCAGCAACGATCTATAGCCAACAGGCATGTTTGATGGGAGTTTGACAATTGCTTAAGATGGGATCAAGCTATGACAACAAGGTTGTTGGATCTGTATAGCATGTAAGTTCATAGTTTCATTTTGATGCTAAAGTTTATTTTAGTCATGCCTTCGATGCCCTCTATATTTATGGTTCAATGAGAGACATCAAGAATCTGGAGAATCCTTACTTGTTGGAGCAGTCGATTGGGTGCATATTGATAACATTCACACTTGGTCATGTTGATTTTACCATTGAAGTAGAGTGGATACATAAATGGTTACATAGTCATTTGCATCCGTTACTTATTAGTTGTAACTTGGAGGTAAGTTTCTTTGCATGAGAAGATGCAACTCCAATTAGTTTTACGGGCATTGTAAGATGTCAAGCAGTTGATATATGTTCCTTGAGCTTTGCCAATCAAGTAATCTATCTTCTTACTACCAATGCTTGGGAAAGTGCATTTCAAAACATTAAAACAATTGCTCAGCCTCTTGTAGATGTGCTTATCAATGTTTCTAATGGATCTTCAGGCCATCTTTGCTATTCCTGATGAGGCCTCCAAAGACTCGTCTACGATATTAAATGGATAAAGTGTAACAAGATCATATTGGAGGCTGGTGGCATCGGAGGATGGAGGAATTTCCATCATCTTAAGTTAGCTTCTCGCTTTGAGATGATGCTTTGCATGAGAAGCATTTTTTGGTTTTTTTTTTTTGCTTTTCCTTATTATTGTTGACGGATTTGAAGAATACATATATTGTGAAGTTTGATTTTTGGAGACAAGTAAGGGGTTTGGTGTAGAGCTCAATATGGATGGTTGTCCAACGAGCACTTGAGGCTATGATCTGAATTATACCCTCTGAGGGTCATTAGACAACTTGATGGAGCCATGTGTTTGGAGAGCTTGATATGGATTATTGTCAAATAATTCGAAGAATCTGTGATTTGGGAGTTCATGGGAGGAAGAACTTGAGAACTTGACTATGGGCTACACCTTTACAAGGGTTAAGAGACAGCTTGATTGAGCTTTGCATGATTCAAGATTTTTTTCTTCAAGGAAGATCTTCACAAAGATGTATATATATTTTGTAATCAACAAGTTTTGTTATGTAAGCCTTAAGGGGGGGGTCCCTTGGCAAAGTGAATAAGAGATTTTAGGGATACATTTGTAGGAACAATGTAATAAGGGGTGAATGTTGGCAATATTACATTGTATAATAGTTTATAGCGGGTGTATGCAGTTATATGTTTCAACCGTTACTCTTTCAACTGCTTCGCTTCCACCTTCCTAATTATAAATGTATCTCACCTATTTATGGAAGATATCAAATCAATAACATTCAGATTACTTCTCACATGAATTGAGTATGTAGGTACAAGTTTATTTCTTCACTTGACTATGTAGGTCTGAGTTATTTTGTCATTGGTGGTTTTTTCAGAGATATTGCATTGGTCCTTGTGTATTTTCTAAACCCTGTCATATTCAAATTGAGTATGATATGTGTGTTATAATTCTAATATTATATATTTATAATTATTATATGACCTAAAAAATTGATTGTAAATTTAAATGATAAATAGAAAATAATCAAAAGCATTCACAATCAAACTTTAAAACAAATCACACCAATAAAGCAAATAAGACAACTTGAATTAAATTAAATACAAAATACCTGCACACAAAGAGTAGCATACAACCTTACTTAACATAGCTTCATTTTCCTCGTATCTTGCACCTTGGAGAGAAGGTGAAAGGGTGATGCTCTCATATTTTTTTGCACAAAGCACTTCAAAAATATGAGTATAGTTTCTTTATAACGATGAGAGATAGAGAATTGGTGAATAATAGGTTTCTTTTATAGATCAAGAGTGATATTGATCAATGGTTGAGATCTGATAAGAGGCTGGGTAGATCAATGGATAAAAATATATGAGAGGAGTTGGGGTGTGTGCACCAATCTGTGACACAAAAATGGCTCTTAAGATGCCACTTTTTTTCTGAAATCAGCAAAGTCTAATGTGCACGAGAAAATAAAGATAATTACACTCAAAATTTGAAGATGCAACAAGAACAAGAGTTGAAGTGCTCACAGTCTACTTTCTAAGGTACTATTTTTTTTGAAAATAATGAAGATTAAGGGTTTCAAAAAGGGGGGGCCCAAAATAGATCTTGTTTTTATCAAAAAAATAACATAGTGTCTAAGGGCCCACCCCTTTTTCATTAACTTTTTTTAAAAATTTCAAAAATCTGAATGGTGAGAAATTAGCTAACACCATGTAGTTTATCCCCGTTCTTTCGTATGATTTTTTTAATGAATATATAATTTATTTTATGAATTTTTGAAGTGGACACATCCTAAAAAGCTAAAATATGAGTGTGATCCCCCCTAAATTTTTTGAAAGCTAATCGAAAATTGATTTTTTTCATCACGTGTAGAATGGAGTCTAGTTTTAAAAAATGCAATCTGTTTCAAGATTCAATGAATGAGAAAAAATCTATCCTAAAACTAGCACATGTTGGTTTTTAAAAAAAAACGGAGGCAATAACAAGAGAAGTTATGGATGAAAACCTTAACATAATCAAAATATTCAAAAAAATATATGGTTATATAGGTAAGAGAGAGCCTAATGTCATCACGGTTTTTTATAAACTTTCATTGAAAGATGTGTAAACCTAAGGGTTAGCACAACCAAAAATATGTGAAAATTTGGTACCCTTTGAGAAAATCACATCCATGGCAAGCTCATTTGGCACTCTCCAAATGGAACATCCCATTTGGCAAGCACCAAATGTGATGCATATTTGGAGAGAGCCAAACTTGGCACTTGCCAAATGAGTTGCATTGACATTAAACTAACTTTTTTTTCTCTTTATGTCTCTCTCCACCACTTTGATAACACTTAGAGTTCATGGTTTATGATCGTTGATGGATAGTTGAGGTTTTACCTTTCACTCCCTCTATGCCTCCTTCCCCCTTAACCAATACGTACACATTCTCTCTCAACCCTCTCTAGGTCTCTCCTACACTCTCTACCTTATCTTCCATACTTAGGCTTTAAGGTATAGGGTTGAGGGCTTAATGTATAGTATAACTCCCCCTCTTAGGTCTCTTCCTCCCTCTATCCCTCCCACCCCCTCTCTCTCAAGTCTCTCCCTCACTCTATCCCTCCCACCCTCTGTCTCTTGGATCTCTCACACCCCCTCTCCCTCTCTCAATTCTCTCCCTCCCACCCTAACTAGACAACTCTCTCTCCCTCCCACCCTCTATCTCTTAGATCTCTCACACCCTCTCTCCCTCTCTTAAGTCTCTCCCTCCCACCCTCTATCTCTTAGATCTCTCACACACACTCTCCCTCCCACCCTAACTAGACAACTCTCTCTCCCTCGCAAGTTTCTCTCTCTCAGGTCTCTCCCACTCCCTCTCTCCTCTCCCTCTGTAGTCTCTCTCTTAGGTCTCTCCCACTCCCTCTCTCTCCCTCTCAAGTCTCTCTCTCGAGGTCTCTCCAGGGGTCTCCCACTCCTATCTCTCTCCCTCTCTCTCAAGTCTCTCCCTCAAAATATCCCTCCCACCCCCTCTCCCTCTCCAGGTCTTTCTCTCTCATCCTAACTAGATAAATCTCTTTCTCTGATAGTATTCTCTCTCTTAGGTCTCACTCTCTCCCACCCTACCTAGACAAATCTCTCTCACTCAAACGCCCTCTCTCACACTCCTCTCTCTCTCTCTCTTAGGTATCTCTCTTAGGTCTCTCTCGGGTCTCTCCCTCAAAATATCCCTCCCAACCCCTCTCTCTCTCTCTCTCTCTCTCTCTCTCTCTCTCTCTCCCTCCCACCCTACCTAAACTACTCTCTCTAACTCCAACCCCCTTTCTCACACTCCCTCTCTCTCAAGTCTCTCCCTTAAAATATCCCTTTGATTCCCTCTCCCTCTCTCAGGTCTCTCCCTCCCATCCTAACTAGATAACTCTCTTTCTCTTATAGTAGTCTCTCTCTCTCTCTCAGGTCTCACTCCCTCCCACCCTATATAGAAAAATCTCCCACTCCAACCCCCTCTCTCACACTCCCTCTCTCTCTCTCCCTCTTAGGTCTTCCTCTCTCTCACTCACTCCAAATCCATCTCTTAGGTCTTTATCTTTCTCTCTCCCTCTCATCTCTCTCTCTCTCTCTTAGATATCTCTCTCAGGTGTCTCCCACTCCCTCTCTCTCAGGTATCTCCCACTCCCTCTCTCTTATTTATCTTAAAATATCCCTCCCAACCCATATCTCTCTCTCAGCTCTCTCCCCCCACCCTAACTAGATAACTCTCTCTCTCCCTCTCAAGTTTCTCTCTCTTAGGTCTCACCCCCTCCCACCCTATTTAGACAACTCTATCTCACTCCAACTCCCTCTCTCTCTCTCTCCCCCACTTATAGTTGGGGGTTTAATGTTTAGTGTAGAGGAGGGTTGAGGTATTACGATTTAAGGGTTGAGGGTTGAGGGTTGACGGATTAACGTTTAAGGGATAGTGTTGAGGGATTACGTTTGAGGGTTTAATGTTTTGAGGGTTTAAGGGTTGAGGGATTAGGGTTGAAGGGTTGAAGGTTTAAGGTTTGAGGTTTGAGGGAGTAGGGTTTAAGGTATAGGGTTGAGGGATTAGGTTTGAGGGTTTAAGGTATAGGGTTGAGGGATTAGGATTGACGGTTTAATGTATAGGGTAGAGGGTAGAGGGTTTCAAGGGTTGAGGTATTAGGATTTAAGGTTTGAGGGTTTAAGGTTTGAGGTTTGAGGTTTGAGGGATTAAGGTTTAACCTATATAAGGTTGAGGGATTATGGTCGAGGGTTTAATGTATAGGGTAGAGGGTTGAGGGTTAAGGTATTAACGTTTAAGGGTTGATGGTTTAAGGTTTGAGGTGTCAGGGATTAGGGTTTAAGGTATAGAGTAGAGGGTTTAGTTGATAGGGTAGAGGGTTGAGGGTTGAGGTATTACGATTTAAGGGTTGAGGGCTTAAGGTTTGAGGATTGAGGGATTAAGGTTGAGCAATTAGGGCTGAGGGTTTAATTGATAGGGTGGAGGTTAAGGGTTGAGGGTTGAGGGTTGAGGTATTAGGGTTTAAGGTTTAAGGTTTGAGGGATTAGGGTTTAAGGTATAGGGTTGAGGGATTAGGGTTAAGGGTTTAATGTATTACGGTTGAGGGTAGAGGGTAGAGGGTTGAGGTATTATGATAAATCAGGGTTCAGGGTTTAAGGTTTGATGATTGAAGGATTAAGGTTGAGAAACTAAGGTTGGGGATTTAATTGATAGGGTAGTGGGTATAGGGTTGAGGGTTTGAGGTTTGAGGTTTGAGGGATTAGGCTTTAAGGTATAGGTAACTAGAGGGTTTAATTGATAGGGTAGAGGGTAGATGGTTGAGGTATTACGGTTTAAGGTTTGAGGTTTGAGGGATTAGGGTTTAACGTATAGGGTGGAAGGTAGAGGGTTGAGGGTTGAGGTATTATGGTTTAAGGTTTGAAGGTTTAAGGTTTGAGGATTCAAGGATCAAGGCTGAGCAACTAGGGTTGAGGGTTTAATTGAAAGGGTAGAGGTTTGAGGGTTGAGGTAGTAGGGTTTAAGAGTCGAGGGTTTAAGGGCTGAGGGATTAGGGTTGAAGGGTTGAGGGTTTAAGGTATAGGGTTGAGGGATTAGGATTGAGGGTTTAATGTATAGTTTATAGGGTAGAGGATTTCAAGGGTTAAGGTATTAGGGTTTAAGGGTTGAGGGTTTAAGGTTTGAGATTTGAGGGATTAGGGTTTAAGGTATAGGGTTGAGGGATTAGGTTTGAAGGTTTAATGTACATAGGGTAGAGGGTAGAGGGTAGAGGGTTGAGGGTTGAGGGTTGAGGGTTGAGGTATTACAATTTAAGGGTTGAGGGTTTAAGGTTTGAAGTTAGAGGGATTAGGGTTTAAGGTATAGGGTTGAGGGTTTTGATGACATATCTCTAAAGATTTATATTGGATCCCACTTTTAGATTTGTCATCCCCTAGATGCTTAACCCACTCTCCAAAGGCTATAACCTATGATCTTCTATCACAAATTTTCTACAGAGCACATTTGGCACTCGCCAAACTACAAATCATTGAAATAGAATGTTTGGTGCTCGCCAAACTTGATGACACATTTTGCATCACATTTGGCACTCGCCAAATTTTGCAAGCGTCAAATGTGCCTTTTCCAAAAATGATAAAAAAGGAGTTGACCCGTGGTTCAGGCCCACAATTCTCTGCATTTTTTTGGTTCTACGCTTTATCTGACTTAGAAATTCCTTTTTATGCAGTTGAATTGTACCAAATTATGCTTGATCCATCACCTTTTCAACACCAATTTGCATGCTAGATAACATAGAAGAAGACAATTTGAAGTTTCTACATCATTTTTCATTATCTTAGGTAATATATTCATTTTGGTACAATTGAAATGTTTATATTGATTTTTTTGTTTAGTTTTGACAATATAAACCATTCCTTTCATGATTTTATTAATCATACAGTTTTACATACAATTCAACATTGAATTGGACAAAAGTTGCATAAAAAAGTTTAATTTTTAGGAGTTTGAAGAAAAAAAATGAAAAACATGACATAATTTAGATGAATTCATGTAAACTTATATAGAGGATATCAACTTAACACAAACTTGCTTATGAATTCTATTTGCATTGCTTATAGTAGTCCATTTATGTCATGGCTAGTGGTATACTAAAGCAAAGAAATGACCCCACAATCTTCAGCAAAAAGGATTTTGTTGGATGCCCTAATGGAAGTGTTATCATAACACAATCAATTTATCAATATTGCCTAGGGAAAATGATTCCCCAACTTTACCAAGGTTTCATAGATGCAAATTTCACACACCCAAAATTTGAAAGGTGTGGTTGAAAACCTAGATCTTTGGAAATCATAGCAATAGAGAAAGTTTCAATCATAAAGAATTATCACCGCCTATAAAAGTGCTCAAAAAATCATTAATTGACATAATAACCCCCAAATTCTTATAAACCCTTCCTACCAAACTCCATAAATGTGTTGTAAAAGATAGGGTGGTGAGCACCCACTTACAGAAAAATGATGCCTTCTTGACCTTGTAGAAAATTTGACCGTACGCAACCTTGCAAAGAATCGTACACCCCACACCCTTAGTCAAGTTGGGTCTAAATCCATGTAAAGGAACCTTTTGCAAAGAAATAATGGTCACTCAAACTTGCAGAGAAACAAGGGCCATTCGACTAACTCCCAAATCCTCGCATTCTCACCAAAAGTAGAACTTCGAGTGCAACCAAGAATTGAAACCCAACAATCAAACACCCAAAAAAATACCTAACTAGGTAAAGTAAACTAACCTTTAAGATGTGAAAAGTGATAAAACCAAGCAAAAATAAAAGAGGGGGTCCTCATTTAACAAGGTGTGTGTGCAAGGCACAATAGATACTTAGAATAATCCCATTCGTGAAATTATTTTCTACTATGCTAGTATCCCAAAGCTTGAGGAAGGGTACAAGATATTTATTGACTTGTAGAAAACATTAATACAAAATTTGGGTGTGTTGTGAACTTTTCAAGCGACTTAGGATCTATTTGGTCTTGATGAGTCTAAGTCTTTGGCTAGAGCTTAAATTTTATTATTCCTATCCTTGGAATCCCACAAGGCTAACTAATTTTCCTATCCCATATTGGATAGAGGTATGTCCTATAGTTTTCCTATTGTTCCAATTATTTTTATGGACAAGTAAGCCAAATGGACATAAGACCCTATATTGGCTAGTTGAATTTGTTGTCCAATAATGGAAATTATAGCTTGTACTAGCTAGTGTTGATTCCTTAATATTTTGTTAAGACTACCAAATATTAAATAAATTATATAAAATGGTTCAATAGAACAAGTTACTACTAATTCATTCTTGTAAACTAAATAAATCATAAATAAAGAAATTGTTGTTTAACCAAGTGGGTTTTTTTTGGAATATCTTATTGGATAGATGCTACCCCAAAGGATGGATGTTTATCTTATCTATATAAGGTAAGTTTTGAATTAAGTGACAAATGAAGGGGTAAAATAAATGTGATTTTTTTTAGTTCAAACTAGTCAACTCTTACATCAAATCAACCAAAATTAAAAATATTTATATATTTAAAATAATTTAAAACAATTCAATTGCATTAGCTAATTAGTTCTCATTTTAGTTTGGAAAATGCACAAAGATAGGATATTTTTCTATTCCATACATTTATATTAAATCATTTAGTTAGTCTAATTCACTTAAGAAGACATCAAAACTAAAATTCCTTTCTAACACATCCAAGATAATCAACAAAAAAATTATAAACACAACATGCAACAAGCACAAAAAATAGGGTATAACTTTTCCTTCTCTCTCCCACTATTAGGCTCATGTGTCCTAGGGTCAAAAGGGATTAGTTAAATTCCATCTTAAATGAGCTCAAAATCACTCAATTAAACCAAGAAGCGTTCAACCTATAAAAATTTAAGGAAAAATATTCTATCTTTCAATAGATCCATGAATAAAATAATAGGAGATGAGCAAGATAACTATCTCGAGCCTTGAATAATTAATTGAGATATAAGATCATCATCACAACACTTTTCTATTTGGTGCTCAATAGGAAGATAGACTTGATATGTACCAAAGAAATACCTAACCACACAAGAACTATCATAACCACATATCTTTAGAGGTTTTCTAGGAAACACCCACACAATACAACCACAACTATATATCTTAGCATATTTTTTCACCATCAAGCACTCCTTCCTTGTAAAGTGAGAAATCAGGATGACATGGCACCCACTCAACATGTTAATATCATTGGCATTCACATGACTCTCCTTCCTTGTGAAGAGGTTAGTTCTTCAAACACTCTCCCACTCTATTAGCTTTTTCTACATGGGAAAGAGTGTAGCATGTGTTGTCCTACATCCAAATTATACATATTCATCGTGATTACATTTAGAGAAACACATATTTTGGTTAGCCCAACATGAAATAAAAATCTTCTAGGACAAACTCTCTCACTTTTTTATTTCTATTATTTCTTCCTTCTCCTCTTTTACCACATTATTAATTTTTTGGTATCTAATGTACCCTTTAATATGTCAATATTGATAGGAACTCAAGGAAATATTCCCTCTAATGAACCAATCAACACCTTATTTGATTGGTGAATCCCTTGTGATCCAATGGAACCTACTCAAATGGGCATGATTATGAGGATGCCAATTTAGATGGAAAGCATCTAGAACACGATAACAATACCCATGATTGAGTTAGGAATTCACAACCTTTGATAAACCCACATGGGGCTAATGTTAAGGAGCTATTTTTCGACCAACTAAAGTCAAAAAATATCTTGTTAAGTTTTAGTCAAAAATATTAAGATAGGAACCCAACTTGGCCACCTACAAGGATATGACTATGCAAATTGATAATTAGTTGGATCAACTCAAAAGAAACTTAGAATATGCCCAATTGGTGCAAATATCCCTCAAAATATTATTTTAAAATGCATACAAAGAGGAAGACTTGAATATCAAATAGAAGCAACAATGAATGAAGCCAATCGAGCTTGGTAACATGAATAACAAAATCAACCTCATGGTGGTGAAATATGACACACATAAGAAGCAACCCAAGCGGTGATCATATCTCCCCTAGTACAATGAATCAATATGTTTGAGGTTGTTGTCATCAAGTGTTTGCTCCAAAATATTTCCCAAATGAATAGTCAATTGAGGTCTTCAAGGTTCCAACCTTGTACTAATCCTTTCACCATCAACGCAAATGAACCAAATCAAGGGGTAATTTAATTACCCCTTTATCAACTTCTACTATTGGAATATAAGTGGTGATGTTTTCATGCCTCCCTTGCCTCTATCATATAAAATAGCATGCCTAAACCAATTGGGTAGTATGCTTCTAGTTCAAAATCCAAATAAAAATATCTCACTAAAATTTCAACCCTAAGTATACCTTACAAAAATGGTATTACCTAATTAGCAATAGTAAAATATACCTTCCCAAGCATAGTCCATGCAACAAGCTCCACCCATAAGGCTCATGTTGAGAGGGATCCCTCCTTCCACACATGACCATTTTTCTAGGACATACCTAAGGTATCTAAATGAAACCTTAGATCATATAAATCACAACATGATTTTTTTGTGGCAACTCCTTACATTATCTAAGTTAAAAATGGTGGGAGATTTGAATTCAAACATCAAATATTACACCAAAAATATTCAAAATATATTCTCTAGGATGGGATCATTACAAGAATCTTCCCAAAAAAAATAGGATAGATATTCTTGAATTGGTATTATAGAATCCTAGAGGAATCAACTCATTCTTTTTTACAACTTGTTAGTGAGTTTTTCACCAATTTCATTGTTAAAAACTAGTAAAATTTAGGCTTTTCAAAGTTACTAAGTATCAAACAAGAATCGGATGAATTAGTTTCAAATTTTATAACATGATGGAGATGAATTCTCTATTTTTTTAGAAGTGCATTAAACATGGATCATAAGGAACTTTTTATCTTTTCTTGCATTCCTTGAATAGGTATACATGGTAGAAGGTCCAAAAAATAACTAACAAATAATATGTAGAGACTCTCAAAGGAATTATTAGGATTTACCAATCCATATTAAATAAAGGAAGGAAATAATATAGTGCCAATAAAATATTAGACACTCAAAACAATAATAATAGATATATCGGTAACCTCTTGACACCAAAAATATTAAAGAATAATAAAAATTCTATGACCAATAAAGTTATAGATGTCCCTACCACCTGAGAAAAAAAATCTACAATTAACACAAATATGGCTAGATGTTGATAGCTATAACTATTCAAACATAGGGAATCAAAAAATCATCATTGACTGCCTCATAAGAAATAACTATGAACAATAAAACACTTAGTAGAAAAATGAGTGTACATATGAAAATAATTACTATTATTCACATCAAAGGCCTCACGACCTTGAGCTTGATAAATTCTACTTTTTCATAAGAGGGGCTATGAAACTAAAATATGTTTGGAGTACAACTAATTTATATCAAAATTTCCAAAGGAAAAACAACATATTTATCAATGTGTTCCTCCATCCTCGTAGAAATCCAAACCATAACATTCATGGGATGATTGACTATCAAAACTTAAGCTTGAAGATCCACCAAGATCCTTACACTTCACATCAACATAGCAATGGTTATTACTAGCATAATTCTTCCAATCAAACCACATCAAGATCAACCATGGCTATCTCGTTAAAGGAATCAAACACCCTTGATTAGTTAGGCATAAAAAGAGAAAAAAAAACAAAAACAAAAATTACTAAAAGTCATTCAAAATTGGGGCCTTAAGAAAAAGCATGCAATACCATAACTGGAACAAAAGAGACATGTGATCTTAAAGCAATATATCTTGGGCCAAATTCCATTACCTCATGTGGTCTAATTAATGGCCTCCAAAAGACATTTGCAAAGTATCTTTGATTGATCTTTTGAGGAAATTTCCCTTGCATTATGCAATCTTCTTGGAGGAAATTAGGATAAAGTATTTAAACCACACAAATCCACCTCTTTAAGAGAAAATAAATCAAGTATACCTCAAATTAAATCACTTGAACACAAAACTACATGATGTAGGATATTTCTTTGATTTCAAACAAATTTTGACTAAAACCAAATTGTCAAGGAGTGGGCATTGCACCTTGTACTTACAAGTATGTATGATCTATGATATTTTTATCAAAATAATTCTCCATGATGATAGGGCCATGGTTAACATTGCTCCCTTTACCTTTTAGAGAGCATTGGGTATAGTCATATAGACATCACAACGTATAGAGACACTCTATGAGGTTATGACAAACTTAAGGAAAAACTATAAGAAAATTATGTTTCTTGGCACTTTTGTACCCAAGATGATCCTAATGACATTTTGTTTGACAAAAAAGGACACAACTCATATAACCTACTATTGGGAAGACCATGAATCCATAAAATAAAGGTTATCCCTTCCAATTTATTTTTAGATATCTAGTTTCTTCACTTAGAAATATTTTTCACCAAGGGAGACGTAGAACCCTTCAATACGATTAAACTAGTTATAACCAAAAAGAAAATTGAGATATCAATTTATTATGAGCTTGTCACAAATGAGGTTACAATATTTTAACCCACTCCCCAAATAGTTTGAATCAAGAAATGAGGGGAATTTTAAAAACCCATTAAAGAATAAGGGATTAAGAGTTATGAGAAAGGGGAATGTTCTAGAAAAATATAATTATCAAAACAAATAAAGGTAAAAATATTAATGAACTCTCATTTCACACCCATGCAATATAGCATTTTTCTGCTTTTAACTTGGTGGAAATACCATTTGAAAAGGACGTCAATATTTATAATGTTAAGTTGGGTAGTAAAATTGGGGAAGAATACATTCAAGCACATATGGCTAAGCTTTCTCTTGAGGAGGAAAATTAACAACACCAAATTATTCTAGAATTAGAGGTACCATTGTGTAGATCATTCCAAATCTATATAATATTTGAGCTCTTTATCTTGATGGAATAAGATTAAAAATAACACTTTGGTTGAGAGATGTCACATCTTATTTTTGCTTGCATAAACTTAATTAATAAATAAACGGAATAGGTTGAGGCTATTAGTTGATTATCCTATGATTGTTTGATTATGGATAAATATGTTTTTAAATTAAATGATATTTTTAAATGATTGAAATTGAAATTTAAGTTGAAATGGAGATGAGATGTTATGTGCACATGTTTCGGCTATGATTTTATAGACTAACCTATTGATGTAAATTTGAGTGTGAATGAGTATAGGATCGTGTCGAAGGCGAGAACATGGTTGAGGTAGAAGTATCCTAGCCGCTTCGTAAATAATCAGTATGATGGAAACCCGATGGACACACACATTCACATAGTTGCATCCATTTTACATTGTATGATTATGATTGCATTTGTGTTCTTTAATACATTATTTGCACGTTATGACTTAATTAAGAGTTGTGTTATGATTTTTATGTTTGTGAAAATTAATTAATTGTAAGAATGAAAAAATTAAAAAAATTATTAAATTGTGATATATATATATATATATATATATATATATATATATATTCCATGATTAATATTAAATCAATTAAATTGGGTTCCTCCTTTTGACTAGTTTGCAAAAATGAATGACTTCTAATTGGTGGTTAGGTGGTCCAGGTTTGCAGTAAGGGAGAGGGTCTATAGTGGGCCACCCTAACTTCACGCTTCTCAAAGTCCTATGTGAAAATTTGAAATCACTCCCAAATTTGTACAACTTATTTGGCAAGTCCCCTACTTATAAAAATTAGTTTCAATGCCACATCAACATGCTTTTTTTCAAGGTATCCAAAAAGACCAGAAAAAAAAGTGAGACTGATAGTGGATCACTAAGTCATGTATTATTAGTGTGTCGATGTGGCATCACATGATTTGTCAGTTTGTGTACTTCATGGATAAAAGTGTTTCGCAATTGAATATTAAGTGTAAATTTATTGGATATTAAGCCTATGTGTATGATGTTGATTTACATTGTTTCTCGTAGGAGGAGGATTGTTCCCTTGATTTGTAATTGAGTTGACATTGTTGTGGCGAGTGCTTGGAGCACTAAGAACAAATGGCTTGGTCGAGGCATGATTCGCATCAACAACACCATCATTCACTACATTCTTGTTGCGAGTCCAAAATTTAGACTGATTGTTGTGATGATTGGATGAGCTAGAGTTGTCATGTTTGATTACTCCTCTTTTGACCAAAGCACCTTCAATGGTTATGGCATCTTCGATCAATTTCTCAAAAGAAGGAGGACAATGTAAGTTCAAATGATAGCTCATTTTTTAATTCAAGCTGTTAATGAAGGTATAACCATCTTTTCCTTTTCAAGAACAGGACGCGGATATATAGCGAACATTCTTCTCCATCTTTGAAGAAACGTAATGAAAGATTCGCCAGGTTTTTGCGCAACTTTGCAGAGATCTATCATAGTGATTTGGTGTTGGATGTTGTAAGCATATTGGGATATAAACAGATTGATTAATTCTTCAAATGTCTTGACAGGAGGTGTGATTTTTGATAGCCATTCCATAGAATGAGCTCCAAGACTCCTAGGAAACAACCGCATCAAGTAAGTGTCTTCGTGAGCAAATTCTAATGTCATGTTTCAGAAGTCTCTAACATGATCGATTGGATCCGATTTCCCATTATAGCTATCAAATTTTGGCATTTTACAATGTTTGGGAAATGGAATCATTTTGAGACTTCGATCAAAAGGATAAAGACAAATGTCCTCAAGTGTATATTTTTTTGTGGTGGTTCCCCCTTGTAATTCTTTAACTTGTCCTTGAAGTGCTTTAATTTGTTGAGTCAAAGCACTAAGATTAGATGGGGGTTTTTCTTCAGGTTTGCTCTTCAAGATCTCAGTATCACAGTCATGTGATAATTTAGCTCCTTGGTCAGCTAGATAGAGAAAATATCTCTCTTTATCACGTTGCAAGATCTTTTCTATGGCCTTGTAGAATTTGGGATCTTGCTCAACTTCTCTAAGATGGCGTTCATCCTCATGTTCATCATCACTATCTACAGGAGTATTTTTTATGGCTTTGTACTTGTGGAAGGGATTTTCTTCTATGTTATCCATGTCGTTGTTAAAAAGTGGATTACGACTTATACTGTAGAGAGGATTATTGTTTTCACCTTTTTCTTGAGTGTTTTGAGTAGGACCTTCCTGTTGGATTTCTTCCCTTGATTTGATGTATTGGGATCTTGTGAAGATAGGCATGTGATTTTGAAGAAATCTTCTAAACTTAGATCATAGTTTCGATGAGTGTGATAATGGGGATATCTTGATCTGATAAGATGGGGATCCTATGATATGATCAATGATGTTTCCTAATTTTTTATTATGGCTTCCGATAATGAAGGATGTCAGAATCCTATTGGGGAAGGTAAATCAAATAATCAGAAATTTTGTTTTTGGAAGACACACTCTTAAAGATTTGATCTTTGTCTTTGAAGGAGGAATTCAAGATCACTGGAGGATTTGACTAGGATGTGAGGGATACTCAATAGAAGGTTGAGGTATGTTATCAAACTCAAGAGGTCAATTAAGATTATGTCATTGAGATAGAGCTAATCTCTGATAATGAGCTCGAGAATTCAATGGATCTACAACATACTCGTCAGTGAATCCTCTAACAAAGTCTTGGTATCTATGAAGAAATCCATGGTAATGAAGCAAGATGTGTCGAGTCTTGTACAAAAATTTTCTTCTTTGCAATGACTTCTTGTACCCTAATTGTTTCTTAGGTTTCTTGATTCTAGTGGAAATTGATTTTTTGACGAATTTTGTTGATTTCCACTTCCTAAGCATGAGAGAAAATATCAAGAACGTTATTGGACCAAAGATGTGAATGATTACAAACATTCTGAAAAATAGTTGTTTTTAAAACCCTATACTAACATCAAGTGTATGATCAAGAAAATGTTTTTTAGCAAGTGTTTTCACAGGTTTAGCACATGCAAGACAATTCAGACAGACTCACTCTTAGTACTCAAGTAGGTCATTCTAGTAATTAATAGCCCACATCTTAGAATTGCGTCGACTCACACAGTCGTGTCACCCCCGAAAGGGCACCCGTGTTTTTGTCTTTTCCAGGCACGTACTCAGAGTTACGGAAGTGGATACCGGATCCCCTGAGCAAATGGTCCTTGGCAGTTGTATGGTGAGTGTCTTGGGGGCAGATTCTTCCCTCCCCTTGCACTGTGATTATTAGAATGTTCAGAAACTGACTTCGGCTAGCTTCTACACTAGGTTCGTAGTAAGGGTTTCCGTTCGGTGTGGCAATAATAAACTCCCTCAGGAGACCTCCCAACCTTTAGAACAAAGGCTTTGGGGATGGTTATCTTGCACACTACCGAAAAAAGAGGGTTTCCCCATATTTGCTTTAAATTTTATAGTGGGGTGGAATAGCCTGGCTTTGGCTTGAACCCACTTGAGTCGTTCCCGTAGGGTGGGTATTTTTTCCCACTACGGCAGGCTTTCTAAAGGGTGTAATTAAAGCATGAAATTGAAAAGGAAAGTCTAGTATTTTGATCACCCAGTTAAAGGGAGAGCATAGACCTATTGCCACAGACAAAGCAAACAAATGTTCTTTTTAAATTCCAAATCGCAATGATTTAATCTAAGTGAAGATATTGCTTCATAAAAACAAATTGATCAATTTTAACTGCAAGATCATTGTATGGTGTCTATCCTAGATTGATTCATTTTAAGTTCCATGCCTATCCTAGGATTGATCAGTTTTTATCCAGATGTGACTATCCTAGGGTTGCTTCTTTTTAACCAAAAAAAAAAAATCTGTCTGCGAAAGGCGTCAGACTCAGAATTCTATTTTTGTGTTACAACCAGATGCGCAAAAACAAACCTTAAATGCGCTGAAACAGAACTTATAAGCGCTGAAACAGACCTTAAAAGCGCTCAAACAAATCTTAAATGCACTAAAACAGACCTTAGATGCGCCACAAAAATTTCCTAAATGCGCAAAAACAATCCTTAAATGCGCTAAAAGAACACAAAACTACAGACAAATGGACCTCAGATGCACAGAAATAGACAACAAATGCGCTCAAACATACCTTAAAAGTGCTAAAACAGTCATTAAATGCGCCATTTTAATAAACGCAAATTTAACTCTAAAATGAAACAGACTAAATGCATTATTTTGTCCCTTGGATGCACTAAAATAACTCTCAGAAGCGCCGAAACAGTCCTCAAATGTGTTGGAATACCTGTGAAAATAGAAAGAAATTACAGTCCCAGAAACGTCGCAGAAAGTCTCGGATGCGCTAAAACGTGGAATTTTTTCGAACGCCGAACTCAAACGTGGAAACCTGCCAGAATACTCTACAAGAAATTATTAAAATCAGGGCATAGGCCCCACGATGGGCGCCATTTTATGTGTGTATGAAATATGTGATCAATCTAAATCAATAACAACACAATCAATAAAACATTAAATCAAAGAAGCTGAGAGAGAAACAGAAATAAGCAAACTGTTTTATGGCAGCCTCTCTGAAGTCGTCTTATTTCCCTCTATCTTCAGTGTTTCGTCTTTGCTCAAGTTGCTCTCAGATTTGGAATGCCAAGCTCAACGAAGTAGGCTACTGAAGAATGAGATTAAAAATGCATATTATGCTAAATGCAAGATTATGCTATGATGAGAATATTGTTGAAATGCTAAAAATGTAAGAATGCAAGCATATGTTGTGTTCGTCCTGTGTGTAACCAATGCTTGGATTTGCACGTGCATTTATAGAGTTTTTCAAAAAAAATTGATTGGTTGGGTTGGTCAACGGCCGTGATAATTCCTAACAGATCGAACGGTTGAAGATAGATGAGATTGAAGAGAAAATAGAAGAAAACGAATAAAGCAAGATTTTTCCATTTTCATGGAAGAGATAAGATGAGATGATTAAAAATCATCTTTTTTTTAGAAGAAAAATAGAAAGATTCTGAGAAGATAAATAATGAATTATCTAATTCCATTATTTATTTATGAGTGTAAGTTGATTTTTCTTAACTAAATATTTAATTAAGATTTTGAGGAAATCACAAGATTTCATAATTAAACAGAATATCTAATTATGATTCAAAGAAAGCATAAGATCTTTAATTAAATAAAATATTTAATTAAATTTGAAAGAATGACATTAATTAAATAAAAGTATTTAATTAATTAGAAGAAAGTTTTAAAATAGAAGGAAAAGAGATATTTAAATTTAATTAAAAAGATTTAATTAAATTCAAAAGATGATAATTAACTTAAATAAATAAAATGTATTTATTTAATTTAATCAAGTAGATATGTGGAATAATTAAATAAAATAGATTTATTTAATTATAGTGGAAGAATAAAATGAATGAACACTATAATTAAATTGATTAAATTTAATTACATGTAGAAGACTTTAGAGGAATTAATTAAATAATAAATATTTAATTAAATGTAGGATTATTTAAACATGACCAATTTTATGCATATACAAAGCCTACCCACTATGAGGCCCACCCAGACCTACTTCTATACCTTAGACCCCTACCCACTATAGACCTCTTTCAAAGCCTTCTTTTGACATGAATATTGTAATTTCATGTGGCTATGGTGGAGCCCTTTTTTTGGTTTTTGGTAGGCTTGGTTATGTTGTAGGTGGCGGGTTTGGGTGGCGTTTTTGTTCTCCTTCGTTAGCTGGCTGGGGTTCCGGTTTGAAGATATTTTTGATAATGGCCAGGTCTGATATTTTGTTCGGGAAATTATCTATGGTACTTGCATTTGCAGATACTTGTAATCCTCTTTTTTAGCTAATAGAACTCTTAATTACGTATCAAAAAAATATTAAATCAATTAAATAAATTTTGTTAAAATTAAATACAATAAACTTAAAATTAAAACTGAGATTGCATGTGTACGAAAGATCAAATCTAAAATTAGAGAGACAGTCAACTGGAGTATATCAAATTGCATGAAAATAAAAGAAACCAAAAAATATAAAAAGGCAAAAAGGATTACAGAAAAGAGAGGATCTTCATCTTAAAAAGAAACGGAGATTTTGTTTGAAACTCTGGCAGTGGTTATGCTTGTATTGTGGCGTGCAAAGCATTCAGAATCTCACACGGTATGGCTGTTAACATTCTTCCCCTGTAATAAGGTCGTGAATCTGCAAATCTCGATTAAGAGCAATGGCGGCATTGAGAAGAGTTATATGTTCCTGGCCACCTCTCTCATATTTGCATCATCATTTCTCTTAGCAATAAAACTCTAACGGGACGCGCTGCCCTACAAAGAAAATTAAGCCGCCTGTCGGATCGGAAGAGGAGTCGGTTCATGACAAAGAAGAAGCTTCCCTCTTCGCTTTCTACAGAGTAAGCCATAAGGCGGCAAGAATTAGGGTTCTAATATGTAAAACTTACTCAGCGCTCATATCCTTTTGTTGAGGACAATCTTATAGTAGTAGGTTTTCCGGCAGCATTAAATAATGGTGAAATCATCAGATGCCGCAAATGTGTCTCACAAAGTTCGGTGGAAACTTTTCTTTGAATTTTACAACTAAAATGGAATGAATTGGAAAGATCGAAGAAGGGGGCGCTCAAGAGGATCCGGACGGCAAAGAAATGTATGACGCCATTAGCACAAGAAGATTAAACATTGTCATGGGGACGAAATCTTGGATCATATGTGCATTTAGTATGGTAGAAACACCAAAACGACCTTCATTACATTGCACAGGTAAGTTAAACTACTCACTAGACTGGTGTGTTGATTTTTGAAGGTTAAGTCTTTATGAAAAACATTATAATAAAGTAGAAACATGATCGAGCATTGTAAATTCTTCACAAGTTGCCACTTTACTTAGATTGTTGTTTGAATTAAAAAAAAAATCGATCGCAGCAGCAAATATAGGGTCCTCACGCAACTGTTTAAAGATGTGCAAAGTGTTCACTAAGTAATTTAATCAAAACATCCATTGAACCTTTTATACTTATATGTATTCATCTAGATGTCTTTTACATATTAATCACATGTGCATTAAATTGATTTAAATTAAATTCAACCATCAATCCACATATTCATGAAGTGGTTTACCTTATCTTATGTTGACTCCGTACTATCAAGCTATTAGGATAATTTTGCTTCACTAAAATTCTTTGTTAGAAATTTAGAGTTCTTGTTCTTCATAAATTTTGTATTCTTTACAAGTAAACAAACCAAGTATCTCACAAAAAGATAGGATAAAAATTATAATATTTAAACCATACTATATAATTATAGTTTACTTTCCATTAAGTTGACAATAGTAAACAATTTGTTTGCACTGTCATAAATTTATAGTGAAGTTGATATGTAGATATTAAATAGAATTTTATATATATATATACGTGTGGGTGTGCACACACACATACATATATAACTATATGTATATATAATAGTGCAATGATGCACCACATGTTACAAACTAATTTCTTATGGTTAAACCTGCGAGATATTAAATTAGTCATTATTAGATAAAATGAAATAGTATTACACTTTCATTAAATATTGCATGACATTGAAAATAGTAATGCATGTACTTTAATTATTGCATGAAGTTAAGAAAATGCCATTAAAGATCAATTTGCATGTTCATAACTAGTTAAATGTAAAAGTGAATTGCATGTCAATCATATATTTTACCATCATTATGTATGAAGATTGAAATAATAAAAAATGTTAATATAATCATTTGCATGAAAGAAAAGTGAGTATTTATTTATTTATTTTATCAGTATGCATATTATTGTCTTCTATGTATGTTTTGGGTTTACCTTTTGGAATAGGGTGTCAAATATGGACTAACAGAGAAGGTCAGTCCTCTTTTCGGGATCTATCAGTTACTTCTAGTGCTTTGGCCAAAGTCATGTGTTCATTGAAATAAATGAAAGTTATCTAAAAAATAATTTATATGTTTTTCTGCCATATCCTAATAGTAGGACATTACATGTTCATGATAGAAATGCATGTAGATACATCAGGTTTGCACCAAGATTCTCTCTTGTTATTTGTTTTCTGGTTGCTAGATACTTTATGTAGGGTTGGGTATTCTTTGAGTAGGAAGAATTTCGGGGAAGCATAAGTTTTGTGGTTAGGCAGAAAAGTGTCTAAGCCATGTTCTTGTCTCTTAACTTGCGAATGACTATGAGGGTCGATGGCAGTAGGAAACTATATTGTTTGTATCCTCACACCATTATTATATCATTGATTGTATTTGTACTTCTAAATTGTATAATTATTTGACTTCATGGCATGAGAGTTAGAGTTGTACTTTTATATATCATATATTATGTGCTTTTACCTAGATTATGCACTACACATCTGAGGATGTGTTATGAAATTTATTTATCTAATGAAATTGTTTCATTTTTATTCCATGTTTATGAGATAATGAGTTATTATTTATTTTCATGAGATTGTTTTGGGTCACGATCCTTACAAGAAATAATGTATATCATAATCTTCACCACATGAAACCTCTTCCATTATATGTTGAATTAAGAAACTTGATCAATTATTAGGTCAAAACCCCTATGAACTTGCATCGCACAACCAAATCTATCTTGGAGAGAAGGATGTTTCCTTAAATTTCTTATTGAATTTGAATCAACATATGTTAATTAAAATTTCATTAAATTCCAGGTAATCGTTGATTAGATTTGAAAAACCAATCATCTAGGAAGAGTTGATTGGTGAATATTTCCCTAATGAAGGGGTGTGTAAGGTAGAACTCATTGAATATGTATCCTCTCCTTGGTACAAATAAATAGTTAGATACCTAACAATTGGTACTTATTATATAAACCAAAAACTCTTAGAAATAAGTAAGTGTGTTCCATGGCATCAAAATATGTTAGTATTAATAATACATTCTACCAAAAGAGTGTTGATGGGATCTTGTTAAGATACATAAGAATAATGCGTAAGTCAAATTTTGGAAAAATGTCATAGTGGAATCTTTAGATGGTGTTTCAACGAAAATTCCACAATAAGGAAAACATATTGATTGGTCACTTCCAACCTAATCCCAAAGGAGATGTAATCAAGTTGTCAAGAGGTGCCCAAAATGCCAAATGTATTCCCATATTCAACGCAACCCAACTTGGTACCTTCAACCCATCATCACAACATGGTCATTCTTCACACCTGGGTTGGGCCTTATAGTAAGTATCTCTCCACCATTAATATATGGTAATACTTTCATAATCAAGTTACCAAATAGTATTTTACAAATGAGTGGAGACGATGCCTCTAAGTAACATCTTGGGAGTAGTAATCACTAAGTTTACTCTAAAATAAATCATCTGTATGTTTCAAATCCTACAAGTTATAGTAACAGACAATGTATCATCCTTTTTAAAAATCTTCAAATGTGGGAACTATCTGAACTATTCCACATTAATCGTAAATTTGCATCTATGTATTATTATCAGGGGAATAGATAGGATGAAGCCACTAACAAAACATTAAAATATATATTGATCAAAATTATGAAATATTTAGAATGATATTGATATTAGTCATCCTCATCTTTGGGCCTATAGGACAAAAATTTGAACACCTACGAGGGAAACCTTATATGCACTAACCTTTAGATCAAAATATCTCCTCCCTCTTGAGGTAGAAATACTTAGCTTATGAGTGTCCCAAGAACTCCTTACCATGAAGAATATTGGGCCATCAAACTAGTAGAGCTTAACATGATTGATAAGAAATAATTAAGTTATTAAAAATCATAAAGTATACCTAACTCATGTATCAATAAGTAGTCCAAAAATAAATTCATTCCCAAACCATTCAAATTTAGAGACCATGTACTCATAATAGACAACCTTGTAGATAAAAGAGTCAATGAAGACCAAAATTTTATATCAAATTGGATCAACTAGTATCTAGTGAAAGAAGATGTCAATAATGGAGCTTATCTTCTATGCATTGTGGAAGGAAAAGATTTTTGTGACACCATAAATGATTGTCACATTTTTATATTGCTAATAGTTTAAAAATATTTTGTTGATATACACATCAATATGATACCAATACAAACTCTTGTGAACACAACCATGAGACTAATATTAGCTCCTTTCTTGAACAACCACATAGAACTACCTATGAAAGTGCTAGATTCACAACTTATAAATCCACTTATTTAGAAACTATGTATCCATGTTTTAAGCCAACTATGGAATACCAAGAGTCAAAACTTATTATTCCATATTAGATGTCCCTTTAGGATTTGAACCTGGGTCTCCACAATTATAACTCAATAATTTAACCAATTAAGCTCAACCCCCTAGACATGATTTTTACCTTACGAAACATTATTATAAAAATGAAAAAAAATGTATAACATGCTATTATTCCTACTTCATCCTAAAAAAAAAGTAAAACATGCAACTTACTATACCTACTTCCATAGATAGTGGTTTACTCTTTTCTATTTTTTTCTTAATAGGAGTCTTGAATTGCTACCACAAGTCACCTTTACTTAGTCATAGATTCCTAAAACCATCTATAACTTCACACATTACATTCCAAATAATTTAAAATGAGTCTTCTCAAATCTTTAAATGAATCTTGGCATTAATCATAATCAATTTTAGCTCAAAATCATGCCAAGCATCTCAATTCCACGGTACCTAATAGAAGCTAAAAAACAAGTCTCCCTAATTTTTCCCAACAAGGGGGGAGTCTTAAAAGTATATGTACCAATTTGATTGTGTCTAGTCCCTTACTTCACACAAAATTTAGTGATGAGCCCTCAATTATTCCTAGTAGCATAGGGTTAGTTCAAAGGTTTCCAAAACTCTAATTTTATAAAGAAAATAAAATAAAAAGAAAAAAGAAAATATTTTACAATATTTGTACTCTTAGGTGGAAACCCCAATAAAATCTACAAGGGTGACATTCATAATAAAAAGGGGTCAATAAGAAAATCACACATACACAAACTGGGTGAAACAACCAAGATTCTATCTTTCCTTAAAAAGGTCATTCTTGCTCAGAAAACTTTCCTTTACCATAGGTTTGACATGTTGGCCATCATTGATTTGAGACTAGAGGGTACTCATAAACTTATTGCTTTTTATTGTCTACTATGCTAATTTAAATGATAATTTTATATTAGGACTAGTCTTGTCCTTTAGAAAATTCATAGAAAAATAATCTTGCTATATTTCCATTTACTACTTGATCCCCTAGTTCCTACATATTAATATCTTAGGGAGTTGTCCTATACCATTGAACCTACAATTCCCTACGTCAAAAATCTTATGAAGGGAAAATCATATATTTTTATAATTATATAGATAATATGTAATAAATATTAATCATGTCATAATAAAATTGTTAGAGCATAATGTTATTAGGGGTCATACCCATATAACATTTATATTGTTCTAATATAAGATTATAAAACATTATGTTATAAAGCATATACCACTTAATAAGTAATATAATCTTTAAATAAATATTACATTATTAATTATTTGAATCATTTCTATGAATAAGTGTGTCTAATACCTCTTAAGGTATTTTGTCACACTTTCTCCTATATTTAAGGAGGTTCTCTCTCATTTGATAAGTGTGAATTTGGAGAAAGAGTATAAATATGTAGAGGAGTTTCCCTAGGTTTAGTCTAATTTTAATAGACCATTTTGTAAGTGTTTTAAAAAAATGGTGCTTTATGGGGTTTTTTACCCGAATGGGTTTTTCCATGTATATCTTGTGTAATGTGTAAAATCTATGTTTGTATGATTCTCATTTTATTTATTTTATATTTTTTATAATGATTATTATCCTAGATCCTAATTTCTAACAAAAATCTAATCCAAATGTTAGTATATGTACATTCATATATATACAATACCCATACATATGTTGCATCATAAAAAAGGGCATGACATAACACATGCACATATATAATTATCCATCAATAAATGATAATACAAATCTAAACTAATCATGTGCAAAGTGAGAAAGTGTCATGTCCCCAAAACATCACCATAAGGTAATGTAAGGTCTATTTTAAAAATATTAACTATTTCTTACCATTATAATTATAATTGTCAAAGACAATATTATAATTATAGAGATAGATATAAATGAATATTATAATCATTGTAATAATGTCCAAAACAAGATAACCTAAATCATCATTATAAAGGTATAAATGATAAGATTATGATTATCAATATAAAATTATAAATATTAAACATTTCAATATTTTATAGAAAGGGACTTACACGTAGCATCTATGATAACACTACGTGGCAAGTCAAAACTTAGATTTAACTCATTAGAATCGGGACCTCCCTGCTTGCCTGGTCGATAATCCTAAGCCACCGTATAGGGGAAAGATGGTAATACAATTATATATGTAAAATAACACTAATATTACCTGAAGGAGTCTAGGCATAGGCGGGATACATTATACATCTCAGGATAAGGTTTATCAGGTTTTGAAGTTGCCTCCATTAGTACTATTAGCTACCACTAGGAGGGGACACTTAGAAATTATCGACCATTTAAATGCTGTACATAGAAGTATAGAATATTGTGCGAAGCCATTACTATCATCACCGACGCAAAGCATCATGGGCGATGGCGTCAATCCTGCAGATAGCAAATAGTGATCAATCAAATGGCAATGATAAACTCCATCGTAAAAAATTATTGCGCATGTTTACCGTATGATGTCTATAAGGTGTTTCATCGATCAGAACCCATCGATGCCACTCCAGCATTGTCGTCATGACAGGCATTTATCAGTAACTGGAGGCTTAGACGAATTGAGGAACAAACAATAATCTACAATCGAATGCTTGTCACATTCTTTTGAAGACTAACGCATTCGTTGAAGCCTCTCGCTAGCAAAGACGAGACAAAAAAGGCCCGACATCTAGCCCAGTTCCTGTATCGGCAACGTTGTAGTTATAAAGCGGCAGGGTTAGCTCATCAGTAAATAGTGATTAAAAGCAACGATGATTCTTAAATTATCCTTTAGGGAAATCAAGGAGATTTAGACGACATTGGTTAGCATAGGAGGGAGATAATGAAACATGATGACCTTTCAAAAGTTTATCCCAATTCAAAGAGACGCCTCACTTCATAGAGGCCAGGCGATATAAAATGAATGGAGTATAGTTGGCAAGGGATATCTGACCGCAGTGTTCTTCCCAGAGCCTCGATGGATGAATAAAGGAAAATAGAAAATAAGCATCTACAATAGGAGACCAGACCACTGAATCAGGTGAGAGTTCCTCCACTTAGTTATTAATCATTCTAGTGCTTCCAATGTCAGATCAGATAAGCGTCTAGCGATAATTAATGTAAATATTCGAACTAGATTCTGCCAATCATTGCTAGTTGTATGATACATAAACAACATAAGCCGATCATGATAATTACCTTAACGTTGTTTAATCTGTCATCCTTTCTTGCCAAATGCAGACCCGATCAACCTAATCGGCCCAGACTACAAAACCCGACCCCTGAAACTAGTCATTCAATTCAAATACCATATATGCCTACATACTGTTGCTGTCTCCATGAACAGCTGCGAAATCCACTTTACCAAGAATCCTGCTTTGCCTTGAAACTACTGTTTATTCCCTATATGTTACTCTTGTTAGTTGTTACGCCAACAGTTTTCTGGCACTGAAGTTCACCTCTGCTCCTAACTGCCTCATCAAACAACGTTGACATGACTGTAAGTTGATTCATCTTACAGCCAACGGTCTCCCCACTAAAAATACCATGAATGAGTGCCTGGAGCTCTGACTAAATGTCACCAAGCTCAACATACGCACCACCCTCAAGTTGATACTGGCACGGTATGCGAGACACGAAAGATCTCACGTACCGGAGTGCACTAGTGGCGTGCTCTCTGCTCTCAGCCAACTCTGATGCCATTGTCTCCTCTATCTTCGCCTTAAAGATCAACTATGTCCTCCAAGTGTAGATAGCCTCTTTGTCTTCTGCATCTGTCACTGATTCATATGCCACTCTCAGGTGAGCAATCATGATCTCATCTCTAGGTTTGTCTATCACCAAGTCTCACTCCTCATCCGGGAGACGTAGACGGAGTTCATGTGCATTGTACCGCAACTGATATAACTCTGCAAGCACAAAGCGGCCTCTAGTGACAAACTCCTCCTCCCAATCCTCCAAATGCTTTCCGTATGCAACCAGGTGATTAAGCTGGCCCTATTCTGCTGGTGGCTCTAGCATCGGTGGGAGTGAAGTGGTGACATTTTTTGTCCTGTGTACAAGGCTAGAGATGTATTAACGAAGCTGATGAATTTCAGCCTTGAGGGCTGCCTTGTCTTCTTCGTCTTTCAGTATTCTATCCCTTGCACTATTCGTTGCAACCTGTAGGAGATCAACCTCTGTCTGGCGAGTGCTCCTGCCAAGGTTGACTGTGATCACTTCGAAGTCTTGAACTTCAATCTCATTCAGAATTTTACCCTCTGAAGGCATAGCAGTCTCTATGACAATCTCCTTATCCGCATTCCTCTCAACATGAACCTGTTTCTTGATCCTCTTGTCTGGCGCATCCTGGTAAACATGATCAAAATCTGAATGATCAAGTGCGTAAGATGGCTGCCTCATCTTCCTACCCAATTGACTCTCAAGCCAAGATGAATCTCGACTAATCCCACTAGAAGGGTTTGTACTAGTCATGAGAGGTTCTGATGAATGTGAATGCGTAGAGGCATTACTGCGAGGTGGCGATTCCAAGTCCAAATCAATGTGAATTGGAACTGGAGACTGCTCTGGTGTCAGTGATGTTCTGCAAGGCTAAGCCTCGGGCTCTAGCAAACTCTGAACTAGCACTCTGATTGGCTCCATGTGTGTTTCTGTAGCAAGTGCCTTCCCTTTTCAACTATTAGGAACTTGATTCTTCTTAGGAGGGTTACTCATCTTCTTTTGTTTAGGTTTAGATGAGGATGGTAGTGAAGCATCCACTGGTGGCGGCTCTATTCTAGGCATGACTACCCTCCTGGTCTTCTTACTTTCGAGCTAGAGTATGTTGTTTTGAATAACTCTACTCGGCCTCTCCTTCACTAATGAGTATTCTTTGGCGAACTCCACAATTGGCAGTGGTTGTGTATCAACCTGCTCTCTAAAAATTTGAGGAAGTGTATCTCCCTCATCATCTGACAAACCTCCCATATCTTATGCCAAGAAGACAGAAATTTGTGAGAGAGAGAACTTGTTGTAGCTGTGTCTATGCACCTCAAATTCATCCTCGCAATTCACCCAATAATCCTCCATTGTAGGCTTATGATAAGGGCGACCACCAAGGCATGCTGAATAATGACCCCAAGGATCATAGATGTGTGCATCAACAAGGTACTTGAGATGAAACTTTTCTAACTCTTGTCCTACAGCTTTAGCATCAATTGTTGTCCTACAATAGATTCCAAATTGCATTGGAAAGTTGGCAGTTGGTTTACGCTTGTGGCGCAAACATAGATGAACATCGTACAATTTCCTTAGGAACTCTATGAAGATTGTCCTATCCGAAGGATAGCGTGGAAGCATGGCTAGATTTCCTATGTATCTGTAAACGCAGATGTAGGTGTATGTAGGGAACTGAATGAACCAGTCCACCCAATCTACCATCGCTGCTTTGGCAACCGTTGAGATACGAACATGCAACTCCCGATATAGGCTCCTCACTGTGTACGTCAAGAAAGCCTCATGCACACGCTTGAAATGTCGTTTAGCCTTTGTGAACTTAAGCTAGTCGTAGTAGTGATAGAATTTTTGTACACTGAGTATGCCCACTGTGTTCAATCCTCTAAACTGACCCTGATAGGCGATCAAGTATACAAGGTAAGAACACATATGAAACTGGTGGGCAACTAGAAAACCAGTCATTTGCTTGTGGATAACGTCGTTGATGAAGGATGTCCATTCATAATGCCCTCTCTCGGAGATGATTTGACCAATGATATAGTACATCCAGTGCGGGAATCTATTTGCATCTTCATGACCTGTGATGCGATTGAGAAGTGTGATCAAAATCGCATACTCATCCTTGTATTCACCACGACCCACATTGCTCGACAATTTATTCTTCTTCTATTTTAACCATCTCTCTGCCATCTTACTCTGACACTTGTCCATATCAACATAGAATGCTCTCTCACACTGGTCCATGGAAATGACTAGACTGTTCGGATGTTGAGGAATACCAAAACATCTCTCGATATCCGGGGGTTTGAGACCACACATCACTCATCCATCTATTGACTGTATTTCACAAATAGCAGAATTGTAATGCTTAACACAAGACATTACGAACTCTATGCAATGTACTGAGACAGGGATAGAAGTGGCCTCAAGCAACCCGGATTGCTCAATGTTTTGAAGTATTGAATCTTTTATCTTCATTGGATCCAAGATTGCTTCTAGAAGCACCTTATGTAGATTCATGTCAACTGTTACGATGAATTCATGAGTCAAGACTCACTTAGTCTTGAATTTGAGTTATGTGTACTGCATTCTGAAAAACTCGCATGTTGACTGTGAACACGACTATATTCTGAAAAAAATTCTGGAAAGCTAAAAATACATGTTGAGGCTAAAAATAGCCTATCGGATGGCAATTTTCATAAAAAAATTCTAAGATATGGGTTTTGTCCAGAAAAATATTCTAAGACAACCCAGAATGTCAGATTTGTGAAAATTTGACTTCTACGCCACCATGCAAAGGAATTTCAGTTAAGAAAATTAGAGCCTCGAGAACTAATGCTCTAGAGTAAATTTTCCTGAAAAATTCTAACACATGGGTTTTGTCGAGGAAGCTATTCTGAATCAACCCAGATGATTTGTTTATCAAAATTCGCCAGTTCAGGACAAGAAATCAAAGAATTTAAGACAAAAGATTGAGGTTTTGATGCTTTTTCTTCTGCTAAAATCGTCACTTTATCTTGAATTTTATTGATGAATCTAGATTTGTACCTACAAAAGAATGTTTTTGATGCCTTGAAAACTGACTACTGATGAAAATTCGCCCAACTCAGGAAGAAATTCGCCTCTACTCAAGATGGATGAATGAAATATGACGCCAAACTTGAATAAATAGAGAAAATTCACACCATAATGGCGCCACTGCAAGCTTTAAACCCCGACTTAAAAAGAAGAATCGTGATTGGAACCCCTTTAGTTCGAATTGGCACCGACTCAAAGTCCCAAAAAATAAATAATATTAAAATATTCAGTTACCTTTACATGCAAATTTGTAATTTTAATACTACAAAGGGTGACAATTTATTGAAATATTGAAGAAAATCGCCATTTTAATGTTTGCATGCAAAAAGCTGAAATTTAATATTATTTTAATAAAAATCTTAGCATCTGGATGCAATCATAAAAATTCACCAATTTCGAAAAGTTTAAATTTGACTCTCCAGGCATCCATCTGCAAAAGTTATGAGATTTTTCGCTAACTTCCTACTTTATAGCTCACTGAAAGTTACAGTTGCCTCTGTTCAGCTCTGATTTTTGGATGTCTGACTGAGGTTGTGACTGAGCTAAGATATCCACTGTGAAGCCTATAGAGCAAAGATGATTTTTTTGTTGGGAGTTGCAACTACTAAAAACAACATTTGACACCTCAAAAAATTAGGCACCTTTGATTAAATTGATGCAAGGTCTCCAGACTTGGCCTCCATTTTTCCATCTGATGCTTAAAAAGTACCACTACTGATGAATGATGAACTCTACTAACCGAATGATAGGTTCATTGCGTGACTGGAAGAATTATGCAACCAACAACTATATGTAAGGCATCTAAAAGCTGCATTAGGAACCCCAAAAGCAAGGGCACCCCTAGCCTATGAAGGCGCAATCACTAATTTGACAAAAGTGAAACTTTCATCCAGACACCATACTTTGACCCCTGACACTGAGAGTTGGGGTGCTCCAATTCATGCATCGATAATCCCTCTATGTAGCTAGAAGTACTGAGAAGAGATGTCTCTAGAGGTGACGAAGCAAGAAAACTGCTTCTAAGACCTCAAAAAGAAAGGCGCCTTTTCCAAGGGAGTGTGTATTTCCCACACAGCCATTTTTTGGTTGTCTGATTTCTTCAGCGATCTACACTGACCCCTCACGTACGGGCATTTGGAAAATCCCGAAGGCTGATGGCTGGACTCGTTGGATATACATGCATTATCGGTCACAATTTTACGAGGCACTCTGAAGTGTGAAATGATCTACTTTAGAAAGTTGCAAACAACTTCAGAAGTAGCTCGTTTGGTAGGAACTGCCTCAACCCACTTTGTGAAATAATCTATTTTTTTCAAGACATAGACATGCCCCTTACTAGAACTTGGGTTAATAGGACCTACAAAATTTATACCCCAGTGTTGAAATGGAGCATCGATGATAACTGGCCTGAGTGGAGTAGCTGGCAAGCTGACTTTGCCCGCAAACTGTTGACATAGCTGACATTTATACACCCATTCATATGCATCTTGCAACATAGTTGGCCAATAAAACTGTGCTTGCAAGATTTTGAATGTAGTGACCCTTGATGAAAAGTGTCCTCTACATGCTTGACTGTGAAAAGCATCCAACAATCTTTGTTGCTGGTCTCTACCAACACATAAAAGGAAAGTTTCATCAAGGCCACGCTTGTATAGAACGTTATTAATAAGCACGAAGATTTGTGCTTTCAATTTGAATGTTCTCTTCTACTGTTTGTCCATGTGACATGGGCATTCTCCATATGTTGATTAATACCACAAGGTTGTGTACCATTCCTCCGCAGAATCAACAAATAGGACCAACGGAAGGTCCTCTTCAATTTCTTGTTCGGTTTCAATTCCACCATTGCTCTAAAGCTTACAATCTCCATCCTCTTCCAATAATCGACAAAGACCTTGGACGTGGATGAGCTTGGTCGACTTGATTTCTAGATCATACTCTTGAAATTTTGTGATCCAGTTTCCTCTTTTCATGCCCATCTCATGTTGAGTTAGCACACTTTTAACTGCTGGATTGGTGACAAATAACATTGTATGAGAATTCAAGAGATAGAACCTAAAATTCTTGACAGCTCTAACGACAGCATATGCATTCTTCTCAATCTGAGAATAGTGCATCTCAGCATCCTTAAAATTAGAACTCATGAAAGCAATTGGAGATTCTCCTTCTTCGTTGAGCTTCTGTGTCAAAATAGCAGACAGCAAGTGTTCTAACGCATAACAATAGAGGATAAAATCCTTCTAAAAGTCTGGTTGAACCAACACTGATGCGTTAGCAATAGCTTCTTTGATTTTAATAAAGGCTTGTTTTCCTTCTTTTGTCCACACAAAAGTGGACGTCTTTTTCATCATTGCTAAAATCTCCTTAGTCGACTCTGAGAAATCAGGCACAAATCTTCGAATAAAGTTAACTTTTTTCTAAAAAAGGAATGTACCTACATTTTTCTTGTAAGAAGAGATAGGTTTCTTATTGATTCCACCCAATCGGTTCAATTCTAGTCCCCTCTTTGCAAACGATGTGGCCAAATAACTTGCCCTCTTTCATCGCAAAGATGGCCTTCTTTGGATTCAATGATATCTTGTGATACCTGCATCTTTCAAACACTTCCACAAGATGTGAAAAGTGATCATCCCATTTATCTGAGAAAACGGTTAAGTCATCAAGGTAGACAACTATAATCTTGTCCTTGAGGTCCACAAATGCCAAGTCCATAGCCCTTTGAAATGTAGCACCAACATTGATAAGGCCAAAAGGCATTCTTTCATAAGCAAACGTCCCCCACAGCATGGTGAAAGTTGTCTTAATCTGGTCCTCTGCCACTGCAATCTGATTGTAATTGGAATAACCATCAAGAAGAGATAGCATCTCCGATCCGGTGACTATCTGCAAGGTATGCTCCATGATTGGTAATGGATAATTGTCCTTCAAGGACGACTGATTTAAGTTCCTGAAATCCACACAAATCCTGATTTCACTATTCTTTTTGTGCACATGAACTATATTAGACACCCAGGTGGAATGATGAATAGGAAATATTATTTTTGACTCCACCATCTTCTGAATCTCTGCGTAGATAGTACCTTGAATTCGCAGATTGTAATGTCTATGTTTTTTCCTGAAAGTCTTAACATTAGACTTCAGAGGAATTGTATGTGACAATTCTATGGGTGTGAAGACTTTCAAGTCTTCATAAGACCAAGCAAATACGTCCTTGTATTGTTTGAACAAGGTGATAAACTTCTCAGTCTCTTCTGGAGTACAACACTTTCCTAAATTCACAAACGAAGGTTTGTCTTTAGTGCCTATGTTTACTTGATTGTATTATGTAGAAAGTATTAACACCTGACCTCTTTTGATCTTGGATGTATCGGTCGTGTCTATCAAAAATATATTATAAAGATACAAAACCCTTAGGAATCTGATTTCCTTTCAGTTGTATGATTCCAGAGTCTGCATCTTCAGAGTCTTCTATAAGTAATTCTTTAGGAGTTGTACTTCCTTCAAAGAACAACTCTTTGTAATTATCTCCCATGACGAGAAATTCTTCAATATCATCATTGTCATCAAATACTTGCCAGTTGTCTGAGTTATCTGGTACAGCTGGCTTGTAAATCAAATCAATAGCAAATGAATTCTGATGAAAGTGAGAGTTTGGCATGAAAAGAGCAGCTAAAACTACAAGAGCATCAACTTTGCTATTGTTTGTTCTTGGAATGTATTGGCTAACAAATGCATCAAACTAGTCGATGAAATTCCACTACCTCTGTCTGTAGGATCGAAGGAAACTATTCCTGACTTGGAAAATATCTTTAATATGTTTTACAATCAATTTTGCATCTCCTTCAACTCTAAGCAGTTTGATCCCCATATCCTTCGCGTTCTTGAGACCTAATAAAAGCGCCTCGTATTCAGGAGTGTTATTGATGCATTCAAATTGCAACCTATATGTGAATGGATATAGATGACCTTTGAGAGAAATCATGACTACTCTCGCTCTTGAGCCTGATGTTGAGCAACTGTCGTCGAACTACATTGTCCACACTTTTGATTCTTCATTTGACAAACCTGTAGAAAGTGCAAATTTCTGACAATCTTCAGCTACTTCTGACACCATGGCATATGTGTCTGGACCTGTGTCTTGATATAACACTTGATCTTGTGGATCTTGGAACTAAACCAGTGTCGTAAACCTTGACTTCGTCTCAGGCTCCAACTTGAATGTACCCTTCTTTAATGGAATTGTCGCGAATGACCAATCCATTTGAATCTCTCCTCCAAGATCTTTACAGAAACTCCTGCTAAGTAGCATCTCGTAGCTGGTAGGAATATCAGCCACCAAGATGGTCATCATGATCTTCTCAGGACATGACACTATCCTTACTTGTGCATCTTTAAGTTGATCGATTAACGGCACCGACTTGGACTCAAGTGAGTAACGCTTTTCTTGAGTAGGTGTGCACGATAGTCCCAATGCATTCATAATCTGTAGAGGCATAACGTTGTCGCAAGCTCCGCTATCAATTATACAATTGCTCAATTTGAAACCTCCTATATACAAGGATATATAGAACTATTTTGGCTTCTCTTCTGCAGGCACGGAGGACTGTAGTAATTTTGGCTGGGTAGCAACCTTCTTTTTCACAACCTTTAAGATTCTATCCAGTTGTTCTGGATGATCTAGTAGATACTCCAGTTGAGAGATTTGCACCTTTGTCTTCATCATAGAAGACATGATGTTGAAACTTGTTGAAGATGAATCTGGAGCAGTCGGAAAAATGTTTTCTTGAGAAGTCTTAGGATTGGAAGTAGAAGCTACTTCCTTTCCAAGTTTGCATTTGAATTCTGCTTCTCTTCTTCTTCCTTCTATGCTTTGAAATGTTGTGCACGTATGAACATAGGTAAGGTGATATTCTCATGATTAACCACGAGTGAAAATTGGTGATATCCCTCTTCTTGTTCTTCATTTACGGGTTCTCGATCAAAATATCCTATTGCGGAGTTGGCATCAAAGTCGTCTGTCTGTGATGAGATGACATTTGAACTTGAAGGTACGAATCCTAAACTAGGAGCAGTATCGGAAAATCCCATGAGCTGATTCATTCTTTGGTTCTCCGGACATGTAGCCCCGGTGTGTTCAATAGAATCATGGAAAGTGCAAAAGACTGTGGGCTTCCCAGCTTCATTGTTTTTCTTCGGCTCTCCTTACGGAAACTTTGACTTATAGTTGTTGTATGGCTGGAAGTTGTTTCTTCTCGGTTGGTACTGTTGTTGAGGTTGAAATGATGGTAGTGTGGACAAGGTTGGTTTCCCTTGAGGGGGTGACTGTATTTTCAGTATAGTCACCTCGTTTGCTACCTTTTGTAGCAACAGATCAGCCGACGCTTGTACGAGTAGTCTGATTGAATCATCCTTCATCTTGCCCATCATAATCATATTTTCTTCAGGCTTGATTGCTTCTTCTTGAAGGAGTTGTAAGCTATCTTCTTCACTTATCTTCAAGAAAAAGGCTATTTCTGACGATAGTGCATTGATGAAGGAGCTCATCAGAATTTCGTCAGATGGATTTAAAGTGTGAGAAAGACGTGTAACAAGGTGGTTAAACCTTGCTACAAATTCTCTCATCGATTCATGTTCCTCCATCTTCGAATTCGAGAGTTGTGCAAAAAGACTGTGACTATCCTCGACGGGCTTGAAGCTCGCCAAGAACTTCTCACTCATGACTGCCCAACTGGTGATGATGCTTGGTTCAAGATTGTTGAGCCAGTCTGTTGTGTTTTTCTCAAGAGTCTCCACAAAGAGACGTATTGCGATGTCCTCGTGTGCAACATGCAGGATGGAACTGAAACATAGATTTTTGGGACCCTATGGACTACTCTTGCACTTCTAGGGTTTTTCACCTAAAAGGAGAGAGATAGGGCCAAAAATGCTTAAACATCACATTACACATCATAATTTGAGTGATACATAAGCATTTTTGGCCCTATCTCTCCCCTTTTAGGTGAAAAACCCTAGAAGTGCAAGAGTAGTCCATAGGGTCCCAAAAATCTATGTTTCAGTTTCATCCTGCATGTTGCACATGAGGACATCACAGTATGTCTCTTTGTGGAGACTTGAGAAAAACGCAGCAAATTGGTTCAACAATCTTGAACCAGGCATCATCACCAGTTGCGCAGATTCAAACCCATCGAGGACAAGTGAAGAAGTTCTGATGAGAGAATTTGTTGGTTTAACTGCCTTGTTACATCTCACTAAATCCATCTGATAATCATCAACGCACTACCATCAGAAATAGCCTTTTTCTTGAAGATAAGTGAAGATAGCTTCTTGAAGAAGAAATCAAGCTCGAACAATATGATTACGACGGGAAAGATGAAGCATGATTCAATCAGACCACTCATACAAGCGGTTGATTTGTTGCTATAGAAGGAAGCAAACGAGGTGACTATACTGTAAAAGACAGTCACCCCCTCGAGGGAAACCAACCAAGCCCACACCACCGTCATTTCAACCTCAACAACAGTACTAGCCGAGAAGAAACTACTTCCATCCATACAACAACTACAAGTCAAAGTTTTCGCAAGGACAACTGAAGCAAAACAATGAAGCTGAGAAGCCCACAGACTTTTGCACTTTCCATGATTATGTTGAACACACTGAGGCTACATGTCCGGAGAACCAAAGAATGAATCAACTCATGGGATTTGTCGATACTGCTTCTAGTTCAAGATTCGTACCTTCAAATTCAAATGTCGTCTCATCACAGGCGGACGACTTTGATGGCAACTCCGCAACGAGGTATTTTGATCGAGAACCCGTAAATGAGGAAGAAAAAGAAGGATACCGCCAATTTTCTCTTGCGATTAATCATGAGAATATCACCTTACATGTGTTCACATGTGCGCAACATTTCAAATCACATAAGGAAGAAGAAGAGAAGCGGAATTCAAATGCAAAAGGAAAGGAAGTAGCTTCTACTTCCAATCCTAAGACTTCACAAGAAAACATTTTGTTGATTGCTCCAGATTCATCTTTAGCAAGTTTCGATATCGTGTCTTCTATGATGAAGAAAAAGGTGCAAATCTCTCAATTGGACTATCTACAAGATCATCCAGAATAACTGGATAGAATCTTAAAGGTTATGAAAAATAAGGTTGTTGCCCAACCAACATTACTACAATCCTTTGTGCCTACAGAAGAGAAGCCAAAACCGTTCTATATATCCTTGTATATAGAAGGTTTCAAATTGAGCAATTGTATAATTGATAGCGGAGCTTCCGACAACATTATGCCTATACAGATTATGAATGTGTTGGGACTAAAGTGCACTCCTACTCAAGAAAAGTGTTACTCACCTGAGTCCAAACCGGTGTCGTTAGTCGGTCAACTTAAAGATGCACAAGTAAGGCTAGCGTAATGTCCTAAGAAGAAGATCATGATGACCATCTTGGTGGCTGATATTCCTACCAGCTACGGGATGCTACTTAGTAGGAGTTTCTATAAAGATCTCGAAGGAGAGATTCAAATGGATTGGTCGTTCGCGACAATTCCATTAAAGAAGGGTACATTCAAGTTGGAGCCTAAGACGAAGTCAAGGTTTACGGTGGTTAAGTCCCAGGATCCACAAGCTCAAGTGTTATATCAAGACATAGATCCGGACACATATGTCATGGTGTCAAAAGTAGCTAAATATTGTCAGAAATTTGCACTTTCTACAGGTTTCTCAAATGAAGAATCAAAAGTGTGGACAATGCAGTTCGACAGAAGTTGCTCAACATTAGGCTCAGGTGCAAGAGTAGTCATGATTTCTCCCGAAGGTCATATATATCCATTCGCATATAGGTCGCAACTTGAATGCACCAATAACACTGTTGAATACGAGGCACTTTTATTAGGTCTCAAGAACGTGAAGGATATAGGGATCAAACTGCTTAGAGTCAAAGGAGATGCAAAATTGATTGTAAAATAGATTAAAGATCTTTTTCAAGTCAGGAATAGTCGCCTTCGATCCTACAGATAGAGGGTGTGGAATTTCATCGACTGGTTTGATGCATTCGATATCCAATACATTCCAAGAACAGACAATAGAAAAGTTGATGCTCTTGCAATTTCAGCTACTCTTTTCATGCCAAACTCTGACTTTCATTAGAATTCATTTGCTATTGAGCTGATTTACAAGCCAGTTGTACCAGATAACTCAGACAATTGGCAAGTCTTTGATGACGATGAGGATATTGAAGAATTTCTTGTCATGGGAGATAATTACAAAGAGTTGTTCTTTGAAGGAAGTACTACTCCTTCTAAACAATTACTTACAGAAGACTATGAAGATGCAAACTCTGGAATCATACAATTGAAAGGAAATCAAATTCCTAAGGGTTTTGTATCTTTAGAAGATATTTTTGGCAGGCATGACCGATACATCCAAGATCAGAAGAGGTCAAGTGTTAATAATTTCTGCAAAATACAATCAAGTAAACATAGGCACTGAAGACAAACCTCGATTTGTGAATTTAGGAAAGTATTGTACTCCAGAAGAGACTGAGAAGTTTATAACCTTGTTCAAACAATACAAGGATGTATTTTCCTAGTCTTATGAAGACTTGAAAGTATTCACACCCATAGAATTGTCACATACAATTCCTCTGAAGTCTGATGTTAAGCCTTTCAGGCAGAAACAGAGACATTACAATCCGCGAGTTCAAGGTACTATCTACGCAGAGATTCAGAAGATGGTGGACTCAAAAATGATATTTCCTATTCATCATTCCACCTGGGTGTCTAATATAGTTCCTGTGCGCAAAAAGAATGGTGAAATCAGGATTTGTGTGGATTTCAGGAACTTAAATCAGTCGTCCTTGAAGGACAATTATCCATTACCAATCATGGAGCATACCTTGAAGACAGTCACCAGATCGGAGATGCGATGTCTTCTTAATGGTTATTCCAGTAACAATCAGATTGCAGTGGTAGAGGAGGACCAGATTAAGATAGCTTTCACCATGTCGTGGGGGACGTTTGCTTATGAAAGAATCCCTTTTGGCCTTATCAATGTAGGTGCTACATTTCAAAGGGCCATGGACTTGGCATTTGGGGACCTCAAGGACAAGATTATAGTCATCTACCTTGATAACTTAACCATTTTCTCAGATAAATGGGATGATCACTTTTCACATCTCGTGGAAGTGTTGATGCAGGTATCACAAGATATCATTGAATCCAAAGAAGACCATCTTTGTAGTGACAAAGGGAAAGTTACTTGGCCACATCGTTTCCAAAGAGGGGACCAGAATTGACCCAAATTAGGTGGATTCAATCAGAAACCTGTCTCTTCCTACAAGCAAAACGCAAGTGCATTCCTTTTTCAGAAAAGTTAACTTTATCCGAAGATTTGTGCCTAATTTCTTAGAGTCGACAAAGGATATTTTAGCAATAATGAAAAAGACGTCCACTTTTATGTGGACAGAAGAAGGAAAACAAGCCTTTATTAAAATCAAAGAAGCTATTGCTAACGCACCAGTGTTGGTTCGGCCAGATTTTCAAAAGGATTTTATCCTCTATTGCTATGTGTCGGAACACTCGTTGTTTGCTATTTTAACACAGAAGCTTAGCGAATAAGGAGAATCCCCAATTGCTTTCATGAGTTCTAATTTTAAGGATGTTGAGATGCATTATTCTCAAATTGAGAAGAACGCATATGTTGTCATAAGAGCTGCCAAGAATTTCAGGTTCTATCTCTTGAATTCTCATACAACGGTGTTTGTCACCAATCCAGCAGTTAAAAGTGTGCTAACTCAACAAGAGATGGGAACGAAAAGAGGAAAATGGATTGCAAAAGTTCAAGAGTATGATCTAGAAATCAAGCCAACCAAGCTCATCTGCAGGCAAGGTGTTTGTCGATTATTGGCAGAGGATGGAGATCGTAAGCTTCAGAGCAATGGTGGAATTGAAATCGAATAAGAAATTGAAAGGACCTTCCACTGCTCCTATTTGTTGATTCTGCGGAGGAATGGTACACACCGTTGTGGTATTATTCAACATATGGAGAATGTCCACGTCACATGGACAAACAGCAGAAGAGAACATTGAAGTTGGCAGCACAAAACTTTGTGCTTATTAATAACATTTTGTACAAGCGTGGCCTTGACAGAACTTTCCTTTTATGCATCGGTAGAGACCAGCAACAGAGATTGTTGGATGCTTTTCATAGTCAATCATGCGGAGGACATTTTTCATCAAGGGTCACTGCATTCAAAATCTTGCGAGCACAGTTTTATTGGCCAACTATGTTTCGCGATGCATATGAATGGGTGTATAAATGTCAACTATGTCAGCAATTTGCAGGCAAAGTTAGATTTCCAGCTACTCCACTCAGGGCAATTATCATCAATGCTCCATTTCAGCAATGGGTTATAGATTTTGTAGGTCCTATTAACCCAAGTTCTAGTAAGGGGCATGTCTATGTCCTAACAACAACAGATTATTTCACAAAGTGGGTTGAGGCAGTTCCTACCAAACGAGCTACTTCCGAAGTTGTTTGCAACTTTCTGAAGAACATCATTTCATGCTTCGGAGTGCCTCGTAAAATTGTGACCGATAATGCAACGTCTTTCTCGTCAGAGGAACTTTTGAGTTTTTGTTTAGATTACGGCATCATGATGTCACATTCATCGGATTATTACCCTCAGGGTAATGGACAGGCCGAATCATCAAATAAAAACATTGTCATAATTGTGCGTAAGCTGGTTGAGTCAAATCAGCAAGCTTGGCGCACAAAGTTATATGACGCTCTTTGGGCAGATAGAATCACTCCCAAAAGAGCCATCGACACCTCACCCTTCATACTTTTGTATGGTACAAAAGGAGTTCTACCCATCACTTTGGAGTTGTCTACCTTACAATTGGCATCTACTTTGGAGGATGAAGAGTTCAAAGACCCTATTCAGAAGCGAATATTGTACCTGATGAGGCTTGAAGAGGAGAGGGTGGAGGTTGTTGATAAAATCACTCAGCACCAAGAGCGAGTGAAAAATATTTTTGACAAGAAGGCTCGTCATAGAGACTTTGAAGTCGAAGATCAAGTCCTTTTGTGGGACAAAAGGCATGAACCTAAAGGAATGCACGGTAAATTTGATTCCTTGTGGTTAGGGCCCTTTCAGATTCATGAATCCGCAGGAGAGAACACATACATTCTCTTCCATCAGGATGGAAGGCTCCTCCCACTTCCTTACAACGGGCAATATTTCAAACACTTCAACCCTTTGAGGGAGGAGTAATACTTTGTAAATACTTTTTTATGATGTATCGTTATGACGTATTGTGTTTCCCCATTCTATAATGCTTTGTCATTTTTTAGGTGATTTAGGTGGTCTTATTTTAGGTGATTTTTAGGTTAGGTGATTAGGAAAACTCCAAGTTTTAGGTGATTAGGGAAAAGTCCTGACTCTAATGCCCAAATCATAAGTCACCGGTCTACATAACACATAAATTCTAGGGTTATCCTATGTCGTAAGTATCTGACATGGACAGACACCAGAAGGAGCCTAATGTTATACCCAAACCAATTTTTTTGCTTCATTAAGGCATTTTGCTTAAAAGAGTCTAAACCTTGTTAAAATGTTGTCAAAATACAGCTTTTGGGCAATTCAAGTATGGACTTTGGTCAGTGTCATGTCAGTCATCAGCAACATTTGGTCAGTACTTGGAGGTCAAAACCTGAACTTGGGACTCAAAGCAAGACATGTTATGATGGAGAAGTGCTTCAAGATAGAATTATACTCCTACAAGGTCAATTCAGTGGCCAGAATAGTGTTTACGGAGGCAGAAATAGATGAAGATATTTTGCAGAAAGTAAATCTGCGCCCCTGTAGCCCAAGCGCACCCTTCTTTTTGAAGGCTCAGATTTAGTTGCATGTGCTTGCAAATATGTTCAATTTCTTCAGAATTAGTCCAGCTTTCTGATGAGCTATCAAGCAAAGTCGTCTGAAGTGCAGAACTCCGGCAATTGAAGTCAGAAGCGAAAGGTACGAAGAGAATACATGTCACAAGGGCTGTCAAATTTACAGTTTTTGTGCCCCTATAGCCCAAGGGTGCCCTTGAATTTGACCTCTCAGATGAATGAATATGCAAAATTTGTTTCTGGGGGATCTTTTCTAGTTCAGTTTAGCTCTGCAACGCACCAATTCATGAGATGATCCCACATACTGAGTGATCATGGCAAAGGTTCTACCGAGCATGAAAAATAGAGGGTGGAAAAATGTAGAAATACACACCTGTACCTCTATAGGCCAAGGGCGCCTAGCCTTTAGGCCTGCCAAATGGGGTCTTTTGCAGTCATAGTCTTCACAAGACTTATGCGGAATTCTCCTAGCTATCCAACGAGTCTAGCCATCAGCCTCCGGGATTTTCCAAATGCCCATACGTGAGGGGTCAGTGTAGATCACTGAAGAAATCAGACAACCAAAAAAATGGCTAAGTGTGGGAAATACACACTCCCTTGGAAAAGGCGCCTTTCTTTTTGAGGTCTTAGAAGCAGTTTTCTCGCTTCCTCACCTCCAGAGACATCTCTTCTCAATACTTCTAGCTACACAAAGAGATTGTCAGTGTGTGAATCGGAGCACCCCAGCTCCCGGTGTTAGGGGTCAAAGTATGGCGTCCGGATGAAAGTTTCACTTTTGTCAAATTAGTGATTGTGCCTTCACAGGCTAGGGGTGCCCTTGATTTTGGGGTTCCTAATGCAGCTTTCAGATGCCTTACATACAGTCATTGGTTGCAGAATTCTTCCAGTCATGCAATGAACCTATCATCCAATCAGTAGGGTTCATCATTCATCAGTAGCAGCAATTTGAAGCGTCAGATGGAAAAATGAAGAAATGGCTAATTCTGGAGACCTTGCATCAATTTAATCAAAGGCGCCTAATTTTTTGAGGTGTCAAACGTTGTTTTTAGCAGTTGTAGCTCCCAGCAGACATTTCATCTTTGCTCTGCAGGCTTCATAGTGAATATCTCAGCTCAATCACAGCCTTGATCAGGCATCCAGAAATCAAAGTTGAACAGAGGCAACTGTAACTTTTAGTGAGCTATAAAGTAGGAAGTTAGCAAAAAATCTCGTAACTTTCGCAAATAGACACCTGGACAGTCAAATTTAGACTTTTCAGAATCAGTGAATTTTTCTGAGTGTATCCAAATGCTGAGATTTTCATCAAAATAATATTAAATTTCACCTTTTTGCATGCAAACATTAAAATGGTGATTTTCTTCAATATTTCAATATTGGCGCCCTTTGTAATATTAAAATTACAAATTTGCATGTAAATTTAACTGAATATTTTAATATTATTTATTTTTTGGGACTTCGAATCAATGCCAGTTCAAACTGAAGGGGGTCCAATCATTATTTTTCTTTTTAAGTCAGGGTTTAAAGCTTGTAGTGGACCCATTATGGTGCGAATTTTCTTTATTTATTCAAGTTTGGCGTCATATTTCATTCATCCAGCTTGAGAAGAGGCGAATTTCTTCCTGAGTTGGGTGAATTTTCATCAGCAATCAGTTTTGAAGGCATCAAAAACATTCTTTTGCAGGTACAAGTCCAAATTCATCAGCAAAATTCAAGATAAAGTGGCAATTTTAGCAGAAGAAAAAGCATCAAAACCTCAATCTTTTGTCTCAAATTCTTCCATTTCTCATCTTGAATTGGTGACTTTTGACAAAACAAATCATCTGGGTTGATTCAGAAGAGTTTCCTCGACAAAACCCATGTGTTAGAATTTTTCAGGAAAATTTACTCTAGAGCATCAGTTCTCGAGGCTTTGATTTTCTTAACTGAAATTCCATTGCATGGTGGCATAGAAGTCAAATTTTCACAAATTTGACATTTTGGGTTGTCTTAGAATCTTTTTCTGGACAAAACCCATATCTTAGAATTTTTCATGAAAATTTCCCTCCGATAGGCTATTTTTAGCCTCAACGGGCTATTTTTAGCTTTCTAGAAAAATTGTCAAAATATAGTTGTCTTCACAATCAACAGGCGAGTTTTTCATAATGTAGTACACACAGCTCGAATTCAAGACTAGGTGATTCTTGACTCATGATTTCATCGGAACAGTTGACACGAATCTGCATAAGGTGCTTCCAAAAGTAATCTTGGATCCAATCAAGATAAAAGATTCAATACTTCAAAACATTCAGCAATTCGGGTTGCTTGAGGCCACTTCTATCCCTGTCTCAGTACATTGCAAAGAGTTTTTAATGTCTTGTGTTAAGCATTACAATTCTGCAACTCGTGAAATACAGTCAGTAGATGGAAGGGTGATGTGTAGTCTCAAACCCCTGGATATCGAGAGATGTTTTGGTATTCCTCAACATCCGAACAGTCTAGTCATTTCCATGGACCAGTGTGAGAGAGCATTCAATGTTGATATGGACAAGTGTCAAAGTAAGATGGCAGAGAGATGATTAAAACAGAAGAAGAACAAATTGTCGAGCAATGTGGGTCGTGATGAATACAAGGATGAGTATGCGATTTTGATCAAACTTCTCAATCGCGTCTCAGGTCATGCAGATGCAAACAGATTCCAACCCTGGATGTACTATATCATTGGTCAAATCATCTCTGGGTGAGAGCATTATGACTGGGCATCTTTCATCAACAACGTTCTCTACGATCAAATTACTAGTTTTCTAGTTGCCCCCAGTTTCATATGTGTTCTTATCTCATATACTTGATCACCTATCAAGGTCAGTTTAGAGGATTGAACACGGTGGGCATACTCAATGTACATAAATTCTATCACTACTATGACCAGCTTGAGTTCATGAAGGTTGAACGACATTTCAAGCATGTGCATGAGGCTTTCTTGATGTACACAGTGAGGAACCTAGACTGGGAGTTGCATGTTCGTATATCAACGGTTGCTAGAGCAGCAATGGTAGATTGGGCGGACTGGTTCATTCAGTTCCCTACATACACCTACATCCGCATTTACGGATACACAAGAAATCCAGCCATGCTTCCATGCTATCCTTCGAATAGGACAGTCTTCATGGAGTTCCTAAGGAAAGTGTATGATGTTCATCTATTTTTGCGCCACAAGCATAAACCAGTTGCCAACTTTCCAATGCAATTTGGAATCTATTGGTGTAGGACAGCAGTTGATGCTAAAGTTGCAGGACAAGAGTTAGAAAAGTTTCATCTCAAGTACCTTGTCGATGCACACCTATGATCCTTAGGGTCATTATTTAGCATTCCTTGGTGGTCGCCCTTATCATAAGCCTACAATGGAGGATTATTGGGTGAACTGTGAGGATGACTTTGAGGTGCGCAGATGCAACTACAGTAGGTTCTCTCTCTCGAAAATTTATGTCTTCTTGGTAGAAGATGTGGGAGGTTTGTCAGATGATGAGGGAGATACACTTCCTCAATTTTTCAGAGAGCAGGTTGATACACAACCACTGTCGACTATGGATTGGTTCGCCAAAGAATACTCATCAGTGAAGGAGAGGTCGAGTAGAGTTATTCAGAACAACATACTCTAGCTCGAAAGTAAGAAGACCAGGAGGGTAGTCATGCCTAGAACAAAGTTGCCACCATTGGATGCTTCACTAGCATCCTCGTCTAAACCTAAACAAAAGAAGAGGAGTAACCCTCCTAAGAAGAATCAAGTCCCTAACAGTTCAAAAGGGAAGGCACCTGCTACGGAAACACACATGGAGCCAGTCAGAGTGCTAGTTCAGAGTTTTCCAGAGCTCGAGTCTCAGCCTCGCATAACATCACTGACACTAGAGAAGTCTCCAATTCTAATTCACATTGATTTGGACTTGGACTTGCCACCTCGCAGTAATGCCTCTACGCATTCACATTCATCAAAACCTCTCATGACTAGTATAGACCCTTCCAGTGGGATTAGTCGAGACTTGTCTTGGCTTGAGAATCAACTGGGTAGGAAGAGGAGGCAACCATCTTACGTACTTGATCATTCATATTTTGATCATTTCTACCAGGATGCGCCAGATAAGAGGATCAAGAAACAGGTTCATGTTGAGAGGAATGCGGATAAGGAGATTGTTGCGCCTCCGAAGGGTAAAAGTCTGAATGAGATTGAAGTTCAAGACTTTGAAGTGATCATAGTCAACCTTGGTAGGAGCACTTGCCAGACAGAGGTTGATCTCCTACAGGTTGCAACGGATAGCACAAGGGATAGAATACTGAAAGACGGAGAAGACAAGGGAGCCTTCAAGGCTGAAATTCATCAACTTTGTCAATACATCTCTAGCCTTGTACACAAGACGGAAAATGTCACCGCTTCACTCCCACCGATGCTAGAGCCACCAATAGAACAGGGCCAACTTAATCACCTAGTTGCATACGGAAATCGTTTGGAGGATTGGGAGGAGGAGTTCATCACTAGAGGTCTCTTTGTGCTTGCAGAGTTATATTAGTTGCAGTACAATGCACGCGAACTTCGTCTACGTCTCCAAGATGAGGAGCGAGACTTGGCGATGAACAAACCTAGAGATGAGATCATGATTGCTCACTTGAGAGTGGCATATAAATTAGTCACAGATGTAGAAGAAAAAGAGGATATCTACACTTGGAGGACATAGTTGATCTTCAAGGCGAAGATAGAGGAGACAATGGCATCAGAGTTGGATGAGAGCAGAGAGCATGTCACTAGTGCACTCTGGTACATGAGAAATTTTGTGCCTCGCATACCGTGACAGTATCAGCTCGAGGGTGGTGTGTATGTTGAGCTTGCTGACGTTTAGTCAGAGCTCCAGGCACTCATTCATGGTATTTTTAGTGGGGAGACCATTGGCTGTAAGATGAATCAACTTACATTCATACCAGCATTGTTCAATGAGGTAGTTAGGAGCAAAGGTGAACTTTAGTGCTAGATCACAGGTGGTGAGGACATGCTACACAGACATAGTATACTTCGACGAAGTATCAGTGCCCCAAAAAGTGACGTGGTCAACAACCTCGTGGAGGGGTTAGTTGCTCGAGATCATGACCAATGAACTCCAATTCCCAGCTTTCAGGATAGACATCAGACGCAGCAGTTAACTCAACGCTTCTTTCTGAGTTAACTCGTTGTTCCACATCTCATGCATGTCTATTTTGGGAGACATCTTTGTACTCTTGGAGTTTCATTTAGGGTTTTCGTTAACTAATGGTAGTGTTCCAGTTAACTTTCTTTCAATAAGGACGTGCATGCTTGTACATTGTCCATTTAAGATTAGATGTGTCGGTTAATTGATGGTAGCTTTCCAGTTAACTGTATAGTTTCCTTTATTAGGGTTTAGCAATAAAATCTTGCATGCATTTCAAGACTGTAGTTGACTCAAGGTGATTTTAGGGTTCCCTACACCTTTTGATGTCTATAAATAAGAGCTTTCAGCTCATTTGTAAATAACTTTTGCACGCGATAGTAATAAATGTTGAGCCAGATTTGCCTGTAATAGTGCTATTTTGTATCTATTCACTTTGGTTGGATGATCATTGTTTCGTGTTTTTGTGTTTATAAGCTTTGTTTCATATCTACACCTCGAATAGGTGTCGTCACCTCCTTGGGAATTTATAATTAAGGCTTATCGTTTGTTGTTATTGTGTTAATGAGCTTTGTTTCATGTCTACACCATGGATAGGTTTCGTCACCTCCTTGGGAATTTAGAAGTAGAGTTCATCATTTGATGTCGTCGCCAGTAACTTTTCTTTCATCCTACGCCTCAGATAGGTGTTGTCACCTCCTTGGAAATCTTGTCTTAGAGGTTATCGTATAAATCATTCCTGCTCTATTGCCTCATGCTCTGATTTCTTGAGGAGATTGGATAGTTTAAGTTAGTTAGTTTTGAGTTGTAGTTAAGATTTGTGAAACCAGAAAATCCTTGGCTGCAACGTTCGTGGTTTTTTCTTAACCTTGTGCCTCTTTCAGCTAAGACAAAAAGATAGGAATTAGTTTAGTTTACTTTTTCAAGCATTTTTCTGCATAATGAGGGAGCTTCCCCTCCTAATTTGAAGAGCACTCATCACGTAGTGTGTATAGCTGTCCATACCAACTTGCACTCCAAAGGTGTTAGTTGTTATGCCAACAACTCTTTACGTTGTAGACATAATTTATGTGTTTAATTAATGTGGATATATGAATGTGCTTACATTGGCTACTAATCTGTAATGCTCTTTGATGTCATGGCTAACATTAAGTTAGTAATTAGATTATGGATTCCTTCATTATGATTATTGCATTTATAATGATCTATGAGATTTATTGACATGATTCAATAACTACATTGTGTATAATAAAAGATTGTCTTCTAAGTGCTTGTAAACCTACTAGGGAGGAAGGGCCTGAGAAAAGTGGTGCCTAAAAACCCCACTTAAGGTTCCACCCCTAGCACCCAAGGTAGGGATGTGCCATGGAGGGGTGGCAAGTCCACTTAAGGTTCCACTAGTCCCAAGGCAAGGGTTGGGCCATGGAGGGGTGGGGGTCCCACCTAAGATTTTGTTGCGGCCATGGAGGGGTGGTAGGCCTAGGCCACTTATAAGCTCTGTTGGATTCCCCCAGTAGATCATGTGTTTTTCGAGGAGGTGTCATGGGTGGAGAATGCAATTGCATGTCCCCTAGAGTGGAAGGTTGTAGGTTACAACCCCTTGAACTTAGCCAAGGACTTCAGGTGGATCTTTCCACATGGATAGAGAATGCAGTTACAAGTCGCTAAGAAGGGAGGGTTGTAAGTTACCACCTTTGTACTAGGGACCATGGCTTCGGGCGGATCCATCCATGCCACCCCTCATGTGTTTTCATGATTGCATTTATGAATATATTTAGATATGGATGCCTAGATATTAATGCTAATGAACATGTGCATATGTGGGAATATTGCTCATTTTGTGGATGCAGGTGATCTGCCAAGAGAACCCCATTTTAGAGTGTCCATTTGGCCAACCCTAACCCTAAAACAAGCAAGTTCCAAGACAGGACGAGGTAAGGGACATTACAAAAAGTAACATATTGACATCAACCATAATAATATAGAGACCAATATCCATAAGAATAATAATTATATCAAAATAAGTGTCAATAATTGAGTACATGAAATCCATCATGGGAGACAAATGATTCAAGTAAATTTGACTACAAAATATCCCCATGTAAGGGGGAAACCAAAATCTAAATAATGTCAAACTGTTAAGGTACATCAAAAATGCCTCTAATCAATATTGAGCTTTTAATCAATCAAGAATCTCACTCTATCTCCTATTTTTGTCTATCATGTCTAAGTGTGCATGACTCATACCCCTATGAGATAATACCTATGATGGGAGAGGTTCTTGGTTTATTAACTAGTCATATAAAGCTTTCCTAACTCATTAGTGAGAAGATATTTTTTAGCTAATCCCTACCCCATATATCTCTTGGAATAAATCATTTTTTTCCTCCACCATATCCACCCTACTCCTCAATGATGAAATATGCCAGCTAGCATGGTAAGTGGGCAAGTGAAACATCATTTGAAGTATCCTCATCCTCCTCTACCTTGATTTAGTAATCATCATCAAATATCTCACCATCATCATGATCACTCTATACACTAAAAAAATAGACTAACCTTGGCATGGTCGTAGTTACCTTTCTATATATCCCTATGTCTATCGTGACATTGACCATGTGATAGGATTGCATGGGAGTGTCTATTTCCCATCCTCAAATACCTCTTGGGTAGATCTATAACATGGAGGGACTAGGGTCAAGTCCTCTCCAAGCTATTTTATCACTCACATAATGGGATTAGTCTTTACCAAACCATGATTTATCAACCAAGTTGATCACCCCTCTATAATAGTCTCAACTATTTCATCTCCTACCTTCCTTCCCTTCATCTCTATATAAGGTTTCATAATAATGTCATCATTTACAAAATTAGCCTCTACCAATGTAGATGTGTCATAGTGCTCTAATTGGTGGCACCTAATGGATTTAGGAAGGTTAGGACCAAGTGTAAGCATGGATTAATAATAGGGTACAATATGCTCCAAAATCCACATCAATTCAAGAGGGATTGATAAATGATAAGTCCCCATGATAAGAAATTTGATATAATTCATGACAAACTAGTGACAAGATAACAACTCCCTCATGTGTGCACTTTGCAACACTCTATCTACTTAATAATGAGATGCCACAACCATTTGATAAAATAGACCTTCTTAACCCTTGACAAGTGACAAGTTATGAAGCCAATAAGAACCTTCCATAGGGGTGTAATTTTAAGTGTCAATATTGAGGTCAACTATACTCCCCTATTATCTCTATGGTTCTCAACACCCATGAATGCAACCTAGGATATACTCTCATCCTTTGATGTCTACTTTTCTATGTGAGTCTATCTCTTTAGATATGGAAAGTTTGGATCCTATGAACATCATACAATGTGATAGTCCACTTACCCAAAATTCTAGGAAATCATAAGGTGTTCTAGTTTGCATCCCACTAAGTTAAAATTTCAAACTAGATGCATGCTAAGAGCCACACAATAGGGAATCACACTACTCTATCCAACTTGCTCAACATAAGATGACCCAATCTCCTCTAGGTAACTCCTGCAATATTCTAAAAAACCAGGATTTCTCTCTAGTAACATTCTAATGGATTTATGTGTCATATTTATATAAGCACACACTTGTCACTTTGAAAATCATAAAAATTTAAGATATCACAAAAGCATAAAAAGTTAAAACAATAAAAAAAATCCTAAGAAAAACTCATCTAAATAATCAAATGAGTTTGAAAAAAATCAAATTATAGTCACCCTCAAATAAAAAGGTTTAACACATGCATCTTAGGGCTTTCTCTATGAAAAAGAGCAATCTCATATCGCAAAAGGGGAACCCTAACACATGTCTCAAGATTTCTATTGACTTTAACCTTTCATAATTATGTTGCCTAAAGCCTACTTTTCTCCATCACCACAAGCATACATGAAGTCTAAAATGAACTAATTTTGCATTTATGGGTAATTCTTCACCTCTTTTTTAATTTATTCATGAAAATCAAATTGGCACAAGTATACTTCACACTCTATTGTTTATCTTGTGTCAAGTGTGCCTACATGTTAGTTGTTAAGTTTTATTATCATTGTGTTAGTAATAATTTATTTCCTTAAAAATATTAAAAGTGAAAAGAACAAAAATATCAAAAATTTGAAAATTTTCTAAAAAATGTTTAATTAAAAATTTTGAATGATTATCATAGATTCATTTTAGTAGAATAGACAAGTTGTTTTCTGAATTATGTAGTTTGACAAAGTATGATTTTATTTTTGTAATTCAAATATTTTCCCTTTTGAATAATTCCATAGTTTATATCTAACTTCATTTGAGTAATTCCATAGTTTATATCTAACTTCAGCATAAGCATATTTTCCTTTTGCAGTCTAAACTTTCAATTTTAGCAAGCAATTTATTTCAAGAACTAGTTGAGTAAATTAAGACTACTAGGATAATTTATTTAGCTTCCTATTGTAGATAGCCTTCAAACACCCTGAGTTGATGAAGATGATAATTTGTTAAAGTATGAGGTTTGACAACGCCTCATTAATGAGGGTGCGTGAAATTTTTTATACAATCTTAGAGTATCAATCAAAGTGAAATTGTTATTAATTAGATTATGGTTGTATTAGTATTATAGCTATAATATGTTTAGTATGCAATTAGAAATATTACTATTGTATTATACTAAGTATATAAATATGATGTTTTATTGCAAATATTTTAATTGTATAATAATTAAAATATATATATTATGATATCATAATTATCTAATTAATAAATGATGTTAATTATCAATGGAAAACTAACTTTTGCATAATCAATATCCTAATTACAAAATCCAGTAACAAGTCTAATGCATCATAAGAAAATCAAAAAAAATCCTAACTAGTCTAGCACATCACAAGAAAAATAGAAAATTTCCAAGCTGGTCGGATTCTAAACATAAGAAAAATATAAAATTGCCTAACAAGTCAAATGCAACTCTTGGTCTCATTGAAATATCTTCTCCAAATGGGTTGATAAATCCTCATTTCTCTTGGAGAATACTATTATATTTTCAAGGTAGACCAAGATCATTTCAACTAGAAGTCCCTTAAATACTATGTACATTACCTTTTTAAAATTTGCATCAGCATTGGATAACCCAAAGGGCATCCTTTGATAGGAAAAAATTTCCCATTTTATGTGTGGGTTGTCTTATGATGATCCTCATCTCTCACCCATAACTAATTGCATCCAAAGAAATTGTCCAACAAAGAAAGCTTTTCAAATATGGGAACCATTTGTAGGATTTGGTTCATAGATGGTAAAGGATAGTGGTCCTTTAGGGATGCCCAGTTGAAGTCTCTAAAGTCCATGCACAATCTAATCTTCCCACTCATTTTCTTGATGGTACTACATTAGATACCCAAGTCATATTTTATACGATATATGCAATTGGAATCCACAAGCTTAAGGAACTCATTTTCATTAATGACTCAATTTTGGGATTGGTTGGTCATTACTTCTAATGGAATAATTTATCTTTGTAAAATCCTCTCAATTCCTCATAGTTCCAAGCTAGCATATGGTCATATCTCCTATAGAGGCTAAAAAATAACTATTTTTCTTCTTTTGTGGTGACCTTTGCTAGTTGCAAAATACATCCCAAGAATATTCAAAACTCATAATAATCCTTCTTACTTATAGTCATCCCCTTTTTATTCTATATTGATCATCAAAATTGAATAAAGACTTGAGGTTACCAATCCTTTCAACAATTTTTTGGTCTTTTGTTGGACAATCTAGTCTCCATATGCTTCTTCAACATTAGGGTTTATATATTTTGCAAATTCAATTATATTTTGAATAAATGGGTGATATATTCACCACTTTCAAAGACTTGTAATTTAGAGATTGTCAAGAATAGTTGGCCTCACAATCAACTTCACATTCTACTTGTTAAGCAATAGGTGCTCTAATGGATCAAATTTTGACCCAATCACCACCATTTGATATGCATCTAGATTTTGAGCATGAGGCACCACTTGGAAATTTATAGCATCAAAAGTCTCAACCAAGTCCCAAACTCAATGCCCATACAACTTCGTCAATGGATTGTTCACTAGGCATTATGTTCTAACTTGCTCAACCAGAAGCTCAATGTCACCCAATACTTTTAACAACTCAATTCCCTTTGTTTCTACCAACTACATTATGTTTTGGATAAATTAAACTAAAGTTTGTAGGATTGCAAGATTTTATCTTCACTTGGAGAGATCAGGCATACACTAGCTCCTACACTAACTTTGGATGTGGCACTATTGAAAAACAATTTCCAAATTCTTGTCATTTTTTTCCTTCTTGATGATCTTTAGAATAGGAAGGTCCTCCTAATGAATGATACATGTTCTCATGTCAATCCCCTTGAAAGTATCATTGGGGTTGCTATCCCAATTCTCCATTGCCCACCACTCACCTTTGTGCTCATTTAAGATGGTTTTGGTGGTGTGAACTTCAACATATGTTTTAGAAGAGAGTTCATCTTCATCTATGTTTCTAAGGGAACTAGTGGCTTAATTTCTTAGTAGTGCATATTTAGAGGTTTGGAAGGACTTTTTAGCTTGGTTTTATATCAAATTCTTAGGAATATAAAGCTATTGTCAAAGGACAAGTGGCCTCCTATTTTTGTGGTAAAATTTTTGGATAGGCATAGACCAAAGGAAATGAGGAGTTCAATGATAGTTATGTCTTTGGTAACTATACATTAGGATAGGTATACAAATACAATTGTAGATCTTTTACAATCCCAAGGATGTTTACCAAGGTCTCATCCAATTGGAAAAACCCCTTCATGACAAGCTCACAGACTAGCCCTAGGGCACCAACAACTTTATTGGGCATGAATGAGGTGCTAGAACTAGAATCAATCATACAACTATGGATTAATTTGTCCTTATTCACCAAAGTAACATAGAAGGGTTTGGGTTTAATCTTACTCACCTCATTTCCATATATTTATACAACTAGGAATTGCTTCTAAGTGATTTCCAATGGTTCAATGGCATGATGCCTTTGCTTGCATAGTGCCTTTTATTTCTTCAAGGCATCATCTAGTCGCTTCATTTGTTCTATGATGGAGAGAACTTCCCATAGAGGTATGTTGATTGTGGATTTCTTTAATTGGTGAACAATATTAAATGATCTCATTTATTGCACAATGTGTCCCACATTCGATGCCCAATTCACTCAATTTTTTAATAGAAGGATAAGTTGTTTTAGGATGCCTCACTAGAGCCTCTAGAGGTTTATAAATTTTAGGGTCATTTGGCTTGGTCATTACAAATATGCTCTATTTAGGAGGGGTCACCACTAAATATTTAAAAGAAGATATCACTAGAGCTTTTTGGGTGCTTGGTCTTATCTAATCACCAGGTTTGGTCCTCCATTGCTCTCTTCTTGGCTCTTGTAAATTGTTTAGGCTAAATTTGTGGCCTTCTTGAAGTGGAAGTTGGCTCATTGAGTAAGCGTGCTTCATATTTATCCCACTAACATTTTCTAAATGTAAGTGTTTATCTCAATCATAGATGACTAACTTTGAGCAACCATAGCTTGTTGGTGGCTACCTAAGAGGCAAGAATGAGCAACATAATGTGTTAAACAAGGATAACACCATATATCTCATTCCTCAATATTGTTGTTTGGTATAGGGACCATCTCCTTGCTAGGGTTATTAGGGATTTGTTGGAGGGGGAGCTCAACATGGATCAACTAGTTTTAAGAAAATATTTGGTACTTGTTGATTTAAAATGGAGGTCTTTATGATAGCTTTGGTTGTCTTGTTGAAACTTATAGCCTTGATTTCACTAGTAACCATGTTGAGAAGGGGATCTTTGATTATTTTGGTATAGTAACCTTTAGGTATTATGTTTTCTTTTGATGGCAATAACTTCATTTGATATATTACTAAGCAAACTTCTCGTTTCATCTAACTTGCTAGAAGTGAGATGATTTGCAAAAAGGTATTACAAGGTAGAGTTTTGTATTGGAGATGATATGGGATTCATTATAGGTAATTGGGGTAGGTTGTTAAGTTGCAACAAATCATAAGTGAGGATTGATGGAGGTTGGATGTTTGGAATAAAGGCATTAGGGATCTACAAGCTAATTTCCCTATCTATATCAAATAGCTTACAACAAGTATAGCTATTAACTAGTAATGAATTACACCCTTTGGATTTAACCATCATGGCTATCTCAAAATTTATTGCTTTGAACTAACATATATAGATCATACATTTTGGGATTCAAACTTCAATTGAGATTCCAAGCTGGGTTTTTGAATTTTGCTCTTTAAGTCATCTAGTGTCTTCATAGGAGCCATCTTGATGGTTGTCAACTACTCTAGGAGAGATATGTCATCTCCCTTTTCTCTAAACTTGTTGATTAAGGCATGTCCTAGCCCATCCTAATCGTTGGTTTAGAAACTTATGCCAATATAGAGCTTTTCCCTCAAAAGATGCAACCAAAAGCCTTAAAGAAACATTTTCCTTTGCAATATTATGCATGAGACAGTGAATTACTACATCATGCAAGTGTTTCATGGTGATAGTCACATTCTTCCTTATGGAATGAGTTGATCTCAAGGCAACATCTAGAATAAGATCCCCTATAGTAGGGGGGATAAGTGATACAAAGGGACCTCTAGAATAAGATTCCAAGGCAACATTTAGAATAAGATCCCCTATAGTAGGGGGAATAGGTGGTACAAAGGGACCTCTAGTATTCCAACCAAGAAAGATTATTAGGGGTTTTTGAGCAGCCATGATTAGATTTGCATTTGTAACAAGGGGTGGATTAGTTGGTTGAGCTTGTGGTTGAGGGTGTGGTACAAGTTACAGTCTTCTTGGGACAAAAGTAAGGGATTTTCTCCAAAGCATGTGGATTAGCCCTTGAAATAGACCTACTGCTTGATCGAGGGGTCATATGCTTCTAGACTTTGACACATATAAAACCACCAAATGATGGTAGAAGTCTTCAAACAAATGAGAGACCAAGGCCTTACCTAAATCTTGGCCAAGATGAGATGTAGTCCCACCAACATTTCCAAAAAATGGTGGTTACTCAAATATTGCAACCATATGTTAAGTGTACTCAACAACAAAATTACATGTAGAACACAATGGAAAATCTTATAGGTGTGGGACTTGACCTATAAGATTACCTTTGAAGTTGAAATGGTTGGGTGCTTGTTAGATATGCAATCAACACTATAAAAATGTTTTGAAAGGAGAAAGGGAAATAGGGAATTGCATCAAAGTAAATCATTCTTTAAAAGTAGTAGTGTACCAAAGAGAAAGGTACTCTTCTACCTATTGCTAAAATAAAATAAACACATGAAACAATAATCAATAGAAAACGCAAATAAACACATCATATTGAACACAAATTACAAAAGTATTAATTCACACAACGCAAATACTAGACATGCAACAATTAGTCATAATTGATTGTATTGATGTTCATGAAGACACAAATTTTATATACACAAGGCGGCTTGAATGCCCTATAAACATGTAGCAAGGTCTAAGAGTGCGGTCCCATGAGGGGGCTTCAAGATCTATTTTCATGGAGCAAGGGGTCCCATGAAGCAAAAGAAAAAATTATGCTACAGGATTAATTGGAATCTCTTCCTAAAAAATAGCAACCACTACCTTTTAGAACTGCAGATTTGAGCGGGTGAAATTGGGGTGGGGATAGAAATTGCCCCTACAACTTAGGAACTTTTTTTGCCACTAGCCTATCATCTCAAATTTTAAATTCCTATCGGAAAATAAAAATAAGACAATTTTTATTTATTTATTAATTTTTATCAAAGCATTGCAATTCATTCCTTAAATTTTGGAGCTTAAACTTTTAAGCCGAATTGCACTACTAAAATCATGAGACCACCAACTTTAAAATATTCCTTAAAAATCTCAACAGCACCCACTGAAATTTTTTAAGAAGCCCCCATCTATGAGACCTTACCCTAAACATCCAAGACTTAACAATAAGGAAAAGGTGTCTTACGTAGAAGGCCAGATACAAAGCATGAATGTGCAAAATTCTATCATAGCCCTAAGTAAACAACTCCTATATTTACATTCTAGAAGGGAGAAGAGGGAGAAGGGTGGAAATTGAAAAAGCCAAGAGAACAATCAATTTAATGCCTCTAAGAGGAATGGGTTTCTTCTCTCCAAATCCTAGGAGGATTAAATATTAGTCCCTCCAAAATCTCTAAATATTCATATGCCACTAGGGGAGAGGGGCCCATAGTAGGGCAGCCTATTTATGGGAGTTTGAATTTCATAACATATGATTTCAAAAAAGTCTAAATTTTGTACAGCAGTTTACTTGCCAACTCATCTGCCTCATATCATCAAATATGATGCCACATCAACATGTTTTTAGTAGGGCATTGGTTACCCTGAACATGTTTGGCTGATGTGGCATCACAGGATTTGTCAAATTATGTACTTTTTGGAAAAAGGTGTTTTACAAGTGGATATTAAATGCTCTGCTGTGGGGCCCATATATATCTACTTCTATCCCTACTACTGATCCTTGCCCTACTATGGGCCCCTCTCCCCTACCAAGAATCATCAATAAAAAGGTCAAATGTCCTGAATCTACAAGGAGAAATGGCCACTTGTACTAAATTCACAAGGCTGAGATAGTTGTAGGTCCACTTTTACAATGCGGGTGGTTGGGTTCTTGACCCATTGCCAACAAGTTGCTCCTCGATTTTAGGGAAGTTGGTGATACATGACTGTTCTAGCAGATGTTTGCATATAAAATCGAATTTTAGTTGTCCTATAGATTAAATTTATTTCGACACAAACCTGTTTGTTATTAGAGTAGTAATTACCACTATGTATACCTCTAGTGGTAATTACCACCTGTGAGGGTATGGGCTCTTGCTTCTCGTTTATCGGAGGGTGGGCAGATGTTTCCAGCACTTCTTTTCCATCTCTCCCTCTCACCCCCACTGACCAATCAAATTGTCACATAGATGATGCTTCCAATTATATGCGTTGCGGCCAATAGATTTCACCAAAATAGTCTGCCACCGCTGATTAGAATGGACCAATGGTGAGCATTTAGGACCAAAGAAAGAACCTTGCTTCGCACTTCCCATTATTTGTTAGATCAAAAGACGAATGCTCGGCAGAAGCATACAGCACAAAAGGCGTTGTACTGCCTAGACTTCTGCGAGTTGTTGGATCAAGGTGATCAATGATGCGCAAAAGAAAGCTTCCTGTCTACAGCTAATCAAAACATGGGGAATAGTAGGTATGGCACAACCAAAATGCCCAAAGAGGAAGATGTAGCGAAAACTCACTACTTGTAGTAAATTCGTTCAATTCAAAAATATTGAAATTAGAATATAGATCAAGCATCCACACGTAAACTCAAAGACAAAATTAGATATGCTTACCAATCAAATTTGGGACATGAGATTTTTCTATTATATTTGTAAAATAATATAATAAATGAGAAAACAATAATGCAAATTATCAAGTATAAAATTGTCTAGCACAAAGTGAGCTATTTGGAAAAACATTCAACCTTAAAAAAATTATTTAAAAGCACAACTTCACTGTAATTTTATGGAGAACTGTTTTGTTTGTTTTACGTAAGAATTTTATCGCAATCACAAAACATAAAACTATGCCTTTGGTGAAATGAAATGTACAAGTTGTAGAAGTCTATTCTTCTAAAAGCTTACACAGATTTATATGTATAAATATATGATAAAGGAATTCCATTTGTTCAGAGTTCCTTAAAGCTGCTACAAAAGATTACACTGCTTGGTAATTCAGTTAACATTTAAGCAGTTCTAAAGATAATAACTCAATACTAGTAATGATGACTGCATAACTGCCATTATAGTAACAGCTAATCTAAAAATATATACATTTTCTTGCTGAAAATACTATACCAGTGTATTCAAACAGACACAAATTTTAATGACAATCGAAACATAATGGAGAAGAAAAATTAAATGGAATGATATCCTATGCTAGCTATAATCAATATGTTTTGTTGCAGCATTGAAGATGACGCTACTGAAAAAGAGGAATAGGTCTCCAGATGTTGACAAGAGTAATGTGAGGATTCCATGGGAAGATGTTGAAGAATTGATATTTATTCTCAAAGACAAACCTGCAGATGGGATATTGAAAACAAGTTCTGCTTTTTTTAGTTGTTGCTGCCATAGTTGGAAAACTCGGACTCGGCAAAAACTCACCAACCCCAAAAAACTGGACTCAGAAAAACTCAGGGAAAACTCAGCAAAAACTGGGCAACTGAAAAATTGCTTAAATTTCTTTAGAAACACATTTTTTTGCAAAATTCAATGACAAGATGAATCCAATGCATCCCTTAATGAGTACAAAAGTGTTTTCTATTAAATTTAATTTTAGTGCAAATTGAGTACAAAATTGCATTCTCATGCGAAATCCTAATGGTTGAAAGCTTGATAGTCTAAGTTGTCAATTCCAATCTTCACTCCCAAATCCCTTCATTGTAACCAAATTTCTTATATGAGAAGAGATCCCAATAACTAGTGGGTGTCTAGGAGTGAAGATATCAATGATGTTGAGGGGCGGTGCCCCCTTGTAGGGGTTTGAGGGCAACGCCCCAAACAAGGTTGAAGGGCAATGCCCTTCATGGGGGTCTGGGGACAACGCCCTTAGCAGGGGATCTAGGGAAACAGGGCAGGGTCGAAGGGCAGCACGCCCACCACCAAGCCCAAACTAAGGCCTTTGAAACCACATAAAACTTCTTGCACACCATTTCACAATTTTATCACTTAAAGAAGAAAATAGGTATTTGGCATTTTTGTATAAAAAATATTTGCTCTCCAAGTGCTATGTGAGGAAGTGTGAAGTGCGGTCATGCACTTATAGTACAAAATCATGAGTTTTTTTTACTATTTTTTTCAATTTTTTTTGTGTTTCGCATTTTTTTGTATCTAGCGAGTTTTTGCCAAAAACTCGGATAGTCTACTACACAAGTAAACATGGCAAAAAACTCACCAAGCAAAAAAACTCATGAGTTTTTCAAAACACGTTGTAAACTCAATGAATCTACCAACTATGGTTGCTGCACCAAATCCAATTGAGGCAGGAGGGGCAAATCCCAATATTGCCAAGCCATACTTAATGGCATTGTTGTGTAAATTAACTGCGTTAAGTGTGCAGGTGTTTGGGGGAGAAGGTTAATTGAGGCTCGTGGGAATTGCAAAGGTTTTACAGGTGATGAAAGTAATAGCCCGAGACAGATAACAGACAACTTGCTACTGTTGATGTTATAGTTGTGGGAGATATCCTTCTCTCAAAATCGAAATAATAATGATAAATAAATAATTCCAAGGAAAATCGGACTTGCTATATATAAATATTATTTTAAATTTATAAGGCCGACCCAAGATGAAAAGTCGCCTTGGTTCTTGAATGAGGCCGACCCTTGTGAAGAGTCGCCTTGCTTGTGAAGAGGCACCTCACATTGTATATATAGAAAGTGATGATCATTTCATTTCATCATCAATCAATTCATTCTAAAGACAATTCACACCTATCAGGAGTTCGCATATCTACAGCAGATTATCATTTTGCTTAGAACAGATTGACATCAAAGAGAATTCATTGTAATTGTGCATTCGCATCTAGGAGAGGTGTTGTGTTTCATTATTTCAGATCGGCCTAGAGTTTGGCCCAGATTGTAAGTAGATTTTTGCTCTTTCATTTAATATATAAGAGATATATTCTTGGCTAGATTTTTCTCCCTCGAGAAGGAGGGTTTTCCCAGGGTATTTGTTGTGTTTGATTGTTCATCATTTTTGTATTTCTGCTTTTCTGTCAAATCTGATCCTAAAACTAACATGGTATCAGAGCGGGTCTAAGAAAAGATCTTATCAGATTTATTAAGCAGTCTATTTTTCATCTAGGGCAGATCTTGAAGATAAAGTATTGCAGATCGAAGGTTGCAAATTATTTCAAACCTTAGGGTAGATCTTTGAAGGTGACTTTGTGTGGAAAAAGAAGATGGTGATCGGTATCAAAGTAGAAGATAGACTTGATGGAGCCACAAACTTCAACTCTTGGAAACCCAGGGTACTCGTTACATTAGAGGAGGAATTAACATTCAGAGGGAGTCTGGCAAACCAACAGAGGCAATCTTGGATGAGGAGGTCAGGAGGTTGATGCAAGTACTTGAAGCTCCAAAGGGAGTCACATCATCATGAAGATTTGTCATAATGTATATTTCTCTGGGACAGAGAAATATGAGGTTAAAACCCTTCTAGTGTATATTCCTTTGCGACGGAGAAATATGAGGTGAAAGCCCTTGTAGTGTATATTTCTCTGAGACGGAGAAATATGAGTGAAAGCCCTTGTTCATCTCTGAGACTGAGATGAGACGTCGTGTTGAGAAACTCTATGACGACATCACGTTGAAAGACTCTGTGATGGACACTTGTGCATATATTTCTTTCCACACTTGGGAGTAGCCATGGTGGACGTCATGTTGAGTGACTCCATGATGATATCACATTGAAAGACTCTGTGATGAACTTTTTCACAAATGGGTGTAGCCATTCTAGATATCATGTTGAGAGACTCCATGACATGAATATGTTGAGAGACTCCATGACGACATCACGTTGAGAGACTTTGTGATGGACACTTGTGCATATGTTTCTTTCCACACATGGGAGTAGTCATGGTGGACGTCATGTTGAGTGACTCCCTGACGATATCACGTTGAGAGACTCCATGATGAACCTTCTCACAAATGGGTGTAGCCATTCTGGACATCATGTTGAAAGACTCCATGACATGAATATCTAGAAGGATACCTCCCTAGCTAAGAGGGAGTGTTGATGTTATAGCTGCAGGAGATATCTTTCTCTCAAAATTGAAATAATAACTAATAAATAAATAATTCCAAGGCAAGTCGGACTTGCTATATATAAATATTATTTTAAATTTATAAGGCGGACCCAACATGAAAAGTCGTCTTGGTTCTTGAATGAAGCCGACCCTTGTGAAGAGTCGCCTTGCTTGTGAAGAGGCACCTTACATTGTATATATAGAAGGTGATGATCATTTCATTTCATCATCAATCAATTCATTCTAAAGACAATTCACACCTATCAGGAGTTCGCATATCTACAACAGTTTATCATTTTGCTTAGAGCAGATCAACATCAAGGAGAATTCATTGTAATTGTGCATTCACATCTAGGAGAGGTGTTGTGTTTCATTATTTCAAATCGGCCTAGAGTTTGGCCAAGATTGTAAGCAGATTTCTGTTCTTTCATTCAATATATAAGAGATATATTCTTGGCTGGATTTTTCTACCTCGAGGAGGGTTTTCCCAAGGTATTTGTTGTGTTTGATTGTTCATCATTTTTGTATTTCTGCTTTTTTGTCAAATCTATCCTAAAACTAACAGCTACACACCAATTGTTTTACCTAGAAAATAGGGAATCGAAATATGGAGAGAATGCAGTAATAAAAATTGACACTAAAAAAACCAATGTAAAATAGTTTTCAGCCATTGATACTTGAGCACTTATGTTTCTTGGAATGGGCTTCGCGAATTACTTAGCACATAAAGTACAGGTTAAGCAGAGTCGAATAGATTAAAAATACATGTGTTAGTGAAACCAGGCCAAAAATCTTTTCAGAGGTTATCTGTGCATACTGCATAGGAAAAATGAATCGAGACTAATATCTTTTAAAGGGTAAGGGCAGTTTTCTCTTATATTGAAAACAAAGATTATCTTTTGAGGCAAGTATGTTCAATAAAGAATGCTATTCCTTTCTATAAATATTTGAATTTTTTTCCATATTTCTCTATCAAAATAAATTTCTGAAGACTTATTCATAGTTCCATATAATAAATTTCACCTTTACCCAACTGGACAATCTAAAGCATTCTTACATAATTTGTGTGCAAAAATGAGTAGGTACAATACAAGTGCAAATTAACTATATGGCCTGTTTGGCAGTATGTAAACCAATTTGATTGGAGTACTATTGCAGCACGATTCAGCTTTGAATATAGGAAATGCGTGAATCTTTCAAGCATTCCTGCCATAGAAGTAGCAATACATGGGAGTCTAGGACCAACAAGATAAGGTAGCATGAGTTATTTCAATTTGCTTGCTAGCTCAAATGGAAAAGTAACAGGACAACAATTGCTGAGTTTCAGCCTGGACCCTGATGCTTTTAAAAAAACAGTTCATTTGACATATTAATCTCACCCGCTATAATACATAAACGCCATGACTTATTACATGGTAGATACTCAAAAACGATGTAAAAATCAACATCATTTACAAGCATTAATTTCAACTCCACAAAAAAAAACTGGATATGCATTCAATGATTTGAAAAGCTATGACTTTCGTAGATGCCAACAGAAGTTCAGGTAGTAGTGATGTCTACATGACAATCAAACTTCGTATAACTGTCAACAATTTGAGCCTCGAAGTGTTTGTGCTTGTCGTAGTGATGGTACACTGTTACAGAGGCAAAAAAAGAAATGCTGCTGGCATCCACATACCAAAGAAAGCGCTGAAAACTGCACATATATTTATAAAAATGACAAGAGAACCACCACAGCCCCAACTACAACTACAATAAAGTTAATGCTACTCTTTGTAGACTTGCATGCTGCACCTACTGCTATCTGGATCTCAAATTTACAGGAAGGTTGTGATGGATCATTGTCAACTACAGTAGCCAGATTAGAAAAACCACAAGCAATACTCTGCTGATTTTGAGCCTGATAGTACATGTTAAAAGCATATGATGCATTGCCTCGAATGTCCAAGTCACCACATGATGATCCATACCCCAAGGCAGTACAATCAGCATATGT